>CAXHJY010000023.1:47500-60000 GCA_964016885.1 Eledone cirrhosa
AATTGTTTTCGCGGATATAGGGGTCATCTCCCTTGTCTAACGCCATGTGCGTTTTTCACCGCTAGTTGACTCCTCTGCCGCCAGGAAAAAACTCGTTGACAACGTAAACTCCGTTCCACTTATTCTAGTAGGCTTTTATATTTATATGTGAGCTGATAGAGTACTGTCTAAGGATTTACAGAAACCCATGAAGCTAGATTTAACACCTTTCTAGTGGGTCCGGGTATGATTTTACATTCATTTAAATTATTGACGTATTGTTTTATTGATATTTTTTATCTGTTTGGCCCGAATCTTCCTTTATCGATTTTAAATCGTATGGTTGATTGTAGACTTGTTCTATATGTGACGGTATTTTAACGATAGTTATAGCTCTGATTCATCTGAATTATTGAGCCCTCTGCCGCTCATATCGAATTTCGTTTTTCGTGAACTCGTGCGCCGATTTTTCGATACTCGATCTTTCTAATATATTTAGCTCTGGACATAGCTATCCACCAGTTAATTTTATTGCTCATTTTTTGTCGATTCTATTGAGTGATGAATAGCTTTTGTTTTATTTTAACATGTCTATTGAGCACTCTAATTCGATATGTGTATTTCCACATTCACTCGAATTGTTTTCGCGGATATAGGGGTCATCTCCCTTGTCTAATGCCATGTGCGTTTTTCACCGCTAGTTGACTCCTCTGCCGCCAGGAAAAAACTCGTTGACAACGTAAACTCCGTTCCACTTATTCTAGTAGGCTTTTATATTTATATGTGAGCTGATAGAGTACTGTCTAAGGATTTACAGAAACCCATGAAGCTAGATTTAACACCTTTCTAGTGGGTCCGGGTATGATTTTACATTCATTTAAATTATTGACGTATTGTTTTATTGATATTTTTTATCTGTTTGGCCCGAATCTTCCTTTATCGATTTTAAATCGTATGGTTGATTGTAGACTTGTTCTATATGTGACGGTATTTTAACGATAGTTATAGCTCTGATTCATCTGAATTATTGAGCCCTCTGCCGCTCATATCGAATTTCGTTTTTCGTGAACTCGTGCGCCGATTTTTCGATACTCGATCTTTCTAATATATTTAGCTCTGGACATAGCTATCCACCAGTTAATTTTATTGCTCATTTTTTGTCGATTCTATTGAGTGATGAATAGCTTTTGTTTTATTTTAACATGTCTATTGAGCACTCTAATTCGATATGTGTATTTCCACATTCACTCGAATTGTTTTCGCGGATATAGGGGTCATCTCCCTTGTCTAATGCCATGTGCGTTTTTCACCGCTAGTTGACTCCTCTGCCGCCAGGAAAAAACTCGTTGACAACGTAAACTCCGTTCCACTTATTCTAGTAGGCTTTTATATTTATATGTGAGCTGATAGAGTACTGTCTAAGGATTTACAGAAACCCATGAAGCTAGATTTAACACCTTTCTAGTGGGTCCGGGTATGATTTTACATTCATTTAAATTATTGACGTATTGTTTTATTGATATTTTTTATCTGTTTGGCCCGAATCTTCCTTTATCGATTTTAAATCGTATGGTTGATTGTAGACTTGTTCTATATGTGACGGTATTTTAACGATAGTTATAGCTCTGATTCATCTGAATTATTGAGCCCTCTGCCGCTCATATCGAATTTCGTTTTTCGTGAACTCGTGCGCCGATTTTTCGATACTCGATCTTTCTAATATATTTAGCTCTGGACATAGCTATCCACCAGTTAATTTTATTGCTCATTTTTTGTCGATTCTATTGAGTGATGAATAGCTTTTGTTTTATTTTAACATGTCTATTGAGCACTCTAATTCGATATGTGTATTTCCACATTCACTCGAATTGTTTTCGCGGATATAGGGGTCATCTCCCTTGTCTAATGCCATGTGCGTTTTTCACCGCTAGTTGACTCCTCTGCCGCCAGGAAAAAACTCGTTGACAACGTAAACTCCGTTCCACTTATTCTAGTAGGCTTTTATATTTATATGTGAGCTGATAGAGTACTGTCTAAGGATTTACAGAAACCCATGAAGCTAGATTTAACACCTTTCTAGTATGTCCGGGTATGATTTTACATTCATTTAAATTATTGACGTATTGTTTTATTGATATTTTTTATCTGTTTGGCCCGAATCTTCCTTTATCGATTTTAAATCGTATGGTTGATTGTAGACTTGTTCTATATGTGACGGTATTTTAACGATAGTTATAGCTCTGATTCATCTGAATTATTGAGCCCTCTGCCGCTCATATCGAATTTCGTTTTTCGTGAACTCGTGCGCCGATTTTTCGATACTCGATCTTTCTAATATATTTAGCTCTGGACATAGCTATCCACCAGTTAATTTTATTGCTCATTTTTTGTCGATTCTATTGAGTGATGAATAGCTTTTGTTTTATTTTAACATGTCTATTGAGCACTCTAATTCGATATGTGTATTTCCACATTCACTCGAATTGTTTTCGCGGATATAGGGGTCATCTCCCTTGTCTAACGCCATGTGCGTTTTTCACCGCTAGTTGACTCCTCTGCCGCCAGGAAAAAACTCGTTGACAACGTAAACTCCGTTCCACTTATTCTAGTAGGCTTTTATATTTATATGTGAGCTGATAGAGTACTGTCTAAGGATTTACAGAAACCCATGAAGCTAGATTTAACACCTTTCTAGTGGGTCCGGGTATGATTTTACATTCATTTAAATTATTGACGTATTGTTTTATTGATATTTTTTATCTGTTTGGCCCGAATCTTCCTTTATCGATTTTAAATCGTATGGTTGATTGTAGACTTGTTCTATATGTGACGGTATTTTAACGATAGTTATAGCTCTGATTCATCTGAATTATTGAGCCCTCTGCCGCTCATATCGAATTTCGTTTTTCGTGAACTCGTGCGCCGATTTTTCGATACTCGATCTTTCTAATATATTTAGCTCTGGACATAGCTATCCACCAGTTAATTTTATTGCTCATTTTTTGTCGATTCTATTGAGTGATGAATAGCTTTTGTTTTATTTTAACATGTCTATTGAGCACTCTAATTCGATATGTGTATTTCCACATTCACTCGAATTGTTTTCGCGGATATAGGGGTCATCTCCCTTGTCTAATGCCATGTGCGTTTTTCACCGCTAGTTGACTCCTCTGCCGCCAGGAAAAAACTCGTTGACAACGTAAACTCCGTTCCACTTATTCTAGTAGGCTTTTATATTTATATGTGAGCTGATAGAGTACTGTCTAAGGATTTACAGAAACCCATGAAGCTAGATTTAACACCTTTCTAGTGGGTCCGGGTATGATTTTACATTCATTTAAATTATTGACGTATTGTTTTATTGATATTTTTTATCTGTTTGGCCCGAATCTTCCTTTATCGATTTTAAATCGTATGGTTGATTGTAGACTTGTTCTATATGTGACGGTATTTTAACGATAGTTATAGCTCTGATTCATCTGAATTATTGAGCCCTCTGCCGCTCATATCGAATTTCGTTTTTCGTGAACTCGTGCGCCGATTTTTCGATACTCGATCTTTCTAATATATTTAGCTCTGGACATAGCTATCCACCAGTTAATTTTATTGCTCATTTTTTGTCGATTCTATTGAGTGATGAATAGCTTTTGTTTTATTTTAACATGTCTATTGAGCACTCTAATTCGATATGTGTATTTCCACATTCACTCGAATTGTTTTCGCGGATATAGGGGTCATCTCCCTTGTCTAATGCCATGTGCGTTTTTCACCGCTAGTTGACTCCTCTGCCGCCAGGAAAAAACTCGTTGACAACGTAAACTCCGTTCCACTTATTCTAGTAGGCTTTTATATTTATATGTGAGCTGATAGAGTACTGTCTAAGGATTTACAGAAACCCATGAAGCTAGATTTAACACCTTTCTAGTGGGTCCGGGTATGATTTTACATTCATTTAAATTATTGACGTATTGTTTTATTGATATTTTTTATCTGTTTGGCCCGAATCTTCCTTTATCGATTTTAAATCGTATGGTTGATTGTAGACTTGTTCTATATGTGACGGTATTTTAACGATAGTTATAGCTCTGATTCATCTGAATTATTGAGCCCTCTGCCGCTCATATCGAATTTCGTTTTTCGTGAACTCGTGCGCCGATTTTTCGATACTCGATCTTTCTAATATATTTAGCTCTGGACATAGCTATCCACCAGTTAATTTTATTGCTCATTTTTTGTCGATTCTATTGAGTGATGAATAGCTTTTGTTTTATTTTAACATGTCTATTGAGCACTCTAATTCGATATGTGTATTTCCACATTCACTCGAATTGTTTTCGCGGATATAGGGGTCATCTCCCTTGTCTAATGCCATGTGCGTTTTTCACCGCTAGTTGACTCCTCTGCCGCCAGGAAAAAACTCGTTGACAACGTAAACTCCGTTCCACTTATTCTAGTAGGCTTTTATATTTATATGTGAGCTGATAGAGTACTGTCTAAGGATTTACAGAAACCCATGAAGCTAGATTTAACACCTTTCTAGTGGGTCCGGGTATGATTTTACATTCATTTAAATTATTGACGTATTGTTTTATTGATATTTTTTATCTGTTTGGCCCGAATCTTCCTTTATCGATTTTAAATCGTATGGTTGATTGTAGACTTGTTCTATATGTGACGGTATTTTAACGATAGTTATAGCTCTGATTCATCTGAATTATTGAGCCCTCTGCCGCTCATATCGAATTTCGTTTTTCGTGAACTCGTGCGCCGATTTTTCGATACTCGATCTTTCTAATATATTTAGCTCTGGACATAGCTATCCACCAGTTAATTTTATTGCTCATTTTTTGTCGATTCTATTGAGTGATGAATAGCTTTTGTTTTATTTTAACATGTCTATTGAGCACTCTAATTCGATATGTGTATTTCCACATTCACTCGAATTGTTTTCGCGGATATAGGGGTCATCTCCCTTGTCTAATGCCATGTGCGTTTTTCACCGCTAGTTGACTCCTCTGCCGCCAGGAAAAAACTCGTTGACAACGTAAACTCCGTTCCACTTATTCTAGTAGGCTTTTATATTTATATGTGAGCTGATAGAGTACTGTCTAAGGATTTACAGAAACCCATGAAGCTAGATTTAACACCTTTCTAGTGGGTCCGGGTATGATTTTACATTCATTTAAATTATTGACGTATTGTTTTATTGATATTTTTTATCTGTTTGGCCCGAATCTTCCTTTATCGATTTTAAATCGTATGGTTGATTGTAGACTTGTTCTATATGTGACGGTATTTTAACGATAGTTATAGCTCTGATTCATCTGAATTATTGAGCCCTCTGCCGCTCATATTGAATTTCGTTTTTCGTGAACTCGTGCGCCGATTTTTCGATACTCGATCTTTCTAATATATTTAGCTCTGGACATAGCTATCCACCAGTTAATTTTATTGCTCATTTTTTGTCGATTCTATTGAGTGATGAATAGCTTTTGTTTTATTTTAACATGTCTATTGAGCACTCTAATTCGATATGTGTATTTCCACATTCACTCGAATTGTTTTCGCGGATATAGGGGTCATCTCCCTTGTCTAATGCCATGTGCGTTTTTCACCGCTAGTTGACTCCTCTGCCGCCAGGAAAAAACTCGTTGACAACGTAAACTCCGTTCCACTTATTCTAGTAGGCTTTTATATTTATATGTGAGCTGATAGAGTACTGTCTAAGGATTTACAGAAACCCATGAAGCTAGATTTAACACCTTTCTAGTGGGTCCGGGTATGATTTTACATTCATTTAAATTATTGACGTATTGTTTTATTGATATTTTTTATCTGTTTGGCCCGAATCTTCCTTTATCGATTTTAAATCGTATGGTTGATTGTAGACTTGTTCTATATGTGACGGTAT
Organism: Eledone cirrhosa; assembly: GCA_964016885.1. NCBI lineage: Eukaryota > Metazoa > Mollusca > Cephalopoda > Octopoda > Eledonidae > Eledone > Eledone cirrhosa. Next base: position 53,391 of record CAXHJY010000023.1, read on the forward strand.
TTTAACGATAGTTATAGCTCTGATTCATCTGAATTATTGAGCCCTCTGCCGCTCATATCGAATTTCGTTTTTCGTGAACTCGTGCGCCGATTTTTCGATACTCGATCTTTCTAATATATTTAGCTCTGGACATAGCTATCCACCAGTTAATTTTATTGCTCATTTTTTGTCGATTCTATTGAGTGATGAATAGCTTTTGTTTTATTTTAACATGTCTATTGAGCACTCTAATTCGATATGTGTATTTCCACATTCACTCGAATTGTTTTCGCGGATATAGGGGTCATCTCCCTTGTCTAATGCCATGTGCGTTTTTCACCGCTAGTTGACTCCTCTGCCGCCAGGAAAAAACTCGTTGACAACGTAAACTCCGTTCCACTTATTCTAGTAGGCTTTTATATTTATATGTGAGCTGATAGAGTACTGTCTAAGGATTTACAGAAACCCATGAAGCTAGATTTAACACCTTTCTAGTGGGTCCGGGTATGATTTTACATTCATTTAAATTATTGACGTATTGTTTTATTGATATTTTTTATCTGTTTGGCCCGAATCTTCCTTTATCGATTTTAAATCGTATGGTTGATTGTAGACTTGTTCTATATGTGACGGTATTTTAACGATAGTTATAGCTCTGATTCATCTGAATTATTGAGCCCTCTGCCGCTCATATCGAATTTCGTTTTTCGTGAACTCGTGCGCCGATTTTTCGATACTCGATCTTTCTAATATATTTAGCTCTGGACATAGCTATCCACCAGTTAATTTTATTGCTCATTTTTTGTCGATTCTATTGAGTGATGAATAGCTTTTGTTTTATTTTAACATGTCTATTGAGCACTCTAATTCGATATGTGTATTTCCACATTCACTCGAATTGTTTTCGCGGATATAGGGGTCATCTCCCTTGTCTAATGCCATGTGCGTTTTTCACCGCTAGTTGACTCCTCTGCCGCCAGGAAAAAACTCGTTGACAACGTAAACTCCGTTCCACTTATTCTAGTAGGCTTTTATATTTATATGTGAGCTGATAGAGTACTGTCTAAGGATTTACAGAAACCCATGAAGCTAGATTTAACACCTTTCTAGTGGGTCCGGGTATGATTTTACATTCATTTAAATTATTGACGTATTGTTTTATTGATATTTTTTATCTGTTTGGCCCGAATCTTCCTTTATCGATTTTAAATCGTATGGTTGATTGTAGACTTGTTCTATATGTGACGGTATTTTAACGATAGTTATAGCTCTGATTCATCTGAATTATTGAGCCCTCTGCCGCTCATATCGAATTTCGTTTTTCGTGAACTCGTGCGCCGATTTTTCGATACTCGATCTTTCTAATATATTTAGCTCTGGACATAGCTATCCACCAGTTAATTTTATTGCTCATTTTTTGTCGATTCTATTGAGTGATGAATAGCTTTTGTTTTATTTTAACATGTCTATTGAGCACTCTAATTCGATATGTGTATTTCCACATTCACTCGAATTGTTTTCGCGGATATAGGGGTCATCTCCCTTGTCTAATGCCATGTGCGTTTTTCACCGCTAGTTGACTCCTCTGCCGCCAGGAAAAAACTCGTTGACAACGTAAACTCCGTTCCACTTATTCTAGTAGGCTTTTATATTTATATGTGAGCTGATAGAGTACTGTCTAAGGATTTACAGAAACCCATGAAGCTAGATTTAACACCTTTCTAGTGGGTCCGGGTATGATTTTACATTCATTTAAATTATTGACGTATTGTTTTATTGATATTTTTTATCTGTTTGGCCCGAATCTTCCTTTATCGATTTTAAATCGTATGGTTGATTGTAGACTTGTTCTATATGTGACGGTATTTTAACGATAGTTATAGCTCTGATTCATCTGAATTATTGAGCCCTCTGCCGCTCATATCGAATTTCGTTTTTCGTGAACTCGTGCGCCGATTTTTCGATACTCGATCTTTCTAATATATTTAGCTCTGGACATAGCTATCCACCAGTTAATTTTATTGCTCATTTTTTGTCGATTCTATTGAGTGATGAATAGCTTTTGTTTTATTTTAACATGTCTATTGAGCACTCTAATTCGATATGTGTATTTCCACATTCACTCGAATTGTTTTCGCGGATATAGGGGTCATCTCCCTTGTCTAATGCCATGTGCGTTTTTCACCGCTAGTTGACTCCTCTGCCGCCAGGAAAAAACTCGTTGACAACGTAAACTCCGTTCCACTTATTCTAGTAGGCTTTTATATTTATATGTGAGCTGATAGAGTACTGTCTAAGGATTTACAGAAACCCATGAAGCTAGATTTAACACCTTTCTAGTGGGTCCGGGTATGATTTTACATTCATTTAAATTATTGACGTATTGTTTTATTGATATTTTTTATCTGTTTGGCCCGAATCTTCCTTTATCGATTTTAAATCGTATGGTTGATTGTAGACTTGTTCTATATGTGACGGTATTTTAACGATAGTTATAGCTCTGATTCATCTGAATTATTGAGCCCTCTGCCGCTCATATCGAATTTCGTTTTTCGTGAACTCGTGCGCCGATTTTTCGATACTCGATCTTTCTAATATATTTAGCTCTGGACATAGCTATCCACCAGTTAATTTTATTGCTCATTTTTTGTCGATTCTATTGAGTGATGAATAGCTTTTGTTTTATTTTAACATGTCTATTGAGCACTCTAATTCGATATGTGTATTTCCACATTCACTCGAATTGTTTTCGCGGATATAGGGGTCATCTCCCTTGTCTAATGCCATGTGCGTTTTTCACCGCTAGTTGACTCCTCTGCCGCCAGGAAAAAACTCGTTGACAACGTAAACTCCGTTCCACTTATTCTAGTAGGCTTTTATATTTATATGTGAGCTGATAGAGTACTGTCTAAGGATTTACAGAAACCCATGAAGCTAGATTTAACACCTTTCTAGTGGGTCCGGGTATGATTTTACATTCATTTAAATTATTGACGTATTGTTTTATTGATATTTTTTATCTGTTTGGCCCGAATCTTCCTTTATCGATTTTAAATCGTATGGTTGATTGTAGACTTGTTCTATATGTGACGGTATTTTAACGATAGTTATAGCTCTGATTCATCTGAATTATTGAGCCCTCTGCCGCTCATATCGAATTTCGTTTTTCGTGAACTCGTGCGCCGATTTTTCGATACTCGATCTTTCTAATATATTTAGCTCTGGACATAGCTATCCACCAGTTAATTTTATTGCTCATTTTTTGTCGATTCTATTGAGTGATGAATAGCTTTTGTTTTATTTTAACATGTCTATTGAGCACTCTAATTCGATATGTGTATTTCCACATTCACTCGAATTGTTTTCGCGGATATAGGGGTCATCTCCCTTGTCTAATGCCATGTGCGTTTTTCACCGCTAGTTGACTCCTCTGCCGCCAGGAAAAAACTCGTTGACAACGTAAACTCCGTTCCACTTATTCTAGTAGGCTTTTATATTTATATGTGAGCTGATAGAGTACTGTCTAAGGATTTACAGAAACCCATGAAGCTAGATTTAACACCTTTCTAGTGGGTCCGGGTATGATTTTACATTCATTTAAATTATTGACGTATTGTTTTATTGATATTTTTTATCTGTTTGGCCCGAATCTTCCTTTATCGATTTTAAATCGTATGGTTGATTGTAGACTTGTTCTATATGTGACGGTATTTTAACGATAGTTATAGCTCTGATTCATCTGAATTATTGAGCCCTCTGCCGCTCATATCGAATTTCGTTTTTCGTGAACTCGTGCGCCGATTTTTCGATACTCGATCTTTCTAATATATTTAGCTCTGGACATAGCTATCCACCAGTTAATTTTATTGCTCATTTTTTGTCGATTCTATTGAGTGATGAATAGCTTTTGTTTTATTTTAACATGTCTATTGAGCACTCTAATTCGATATGTGTATTTCCACATTCACTCGAATTGTTTTCGCGGATATAGGGGTCATCTCCCTTGTCTAATGCCATGTGCGTTTTTCACCGCTAGTTGACTCCTCTGCCGCCAGGAAAAAACTCGTTGACAACGTAAACTCCGTTCCACTTATTCTAGTAGGCTTTTATATTTATATGTGAGCTGATAGAGTACTGTCTAAGGATTTACAGAAACCCATGAAGCTAGATTTAACACCTTTCTAGTGGGTCCGGGTATGATTTTACATTCATTTAAATTATTGACGTATTGTTTTATTGATATTTTTTATCTGTTTGGCCCGAATCTTCCTTTATCGATTTTAAATCGTATGGTTGATTGTAGACTTGTTCTATATGTGACGGTATTTTAACGATAGTTATAGCTCTGATTCATCTGAATTATTGAGCCCTCTGCCGCTCATATCGAATTTCGTTTTTCGTGAACTCGTGCGCCGATTTTTCGATACTCGATCTTTCTAATATATTTAGCTCTGGACATAGCTATCCACCAGTTAATTTTATTGCTCATTTTTTGTCGATTCTATTGAGTGATGAATAGCTTTTGTTTTATTTTAACATGTCTATTGAGCACTCTAATTCGATATGTGTATTTCCACATTCACTCGAATTGTTTTCGCGGATATAGGGGTCATCTCCCTTGTCTAATGCCATGTGCGTTTTTCACCGCTAGTTGACTCCTCTGCCGCCAGGAAAAAACTCGTTGACAACGTAAACTCCGTTCCACTTATTCTAGTAGGCTTTTATATTTATATGTGAGCTGATAGAGTACTGTCTAAGGATTTACAGAAACCCATGAAGCTAGATTTAACACCTTTCTAGTGGGTCCGGGTATGATTTTACATTCATTTAAATTATTGACGTATTGTTTTATTGATATTTTTTATCTGTTTGGCCCGAATCTTCCTTTATCGATTTTAAATCGTATGGTTGATTGTAGACTTGTTCTATATGTGACGGTATTTTAACGATAGTTATAGCTCTGATTCATCTGAATTATTGAGCCCTCTGCCGCTCATATCGAATTTCGTTTTTCGTGAACTCGTGCGCCGATTTTTCGATACTCGATCTTTCTAATATATATATATATATGTATATATGTATGTATGTATATATATATATATATATACGTTATTCCGGGTTGAAACGGAAGTAACCACAGTAAGTAAGGTACTCAATACATAGCAGAGTATAACAGTTTTAATATAGATGAGATTCTACAGGACTAGAACTGTTTCATTCATAAGAAATCATCAGAATTCCTGATGATTTCTTATGAATGAAACAGTTCTAGTCCTGTAGAATCTCATCTATATTAAAACTATATATATATATATGTATGTATATATATATATATGTATATATATGTATGTATATATATATATATATATATATATATATGTATGTATATATATATATATATGTATATATGTATGTATATATATATATATATATGTATATATGTATGTATATATATATATGTATATATATATGTATATATATGTATGTATATATATGTATATATATGTATGTATATATATATATATATGTATATATATATATATGTGTATGTATATATATATAAATATATATGTATGTATTTATTAAAATATATATATATATATGTATGTGTATATATATATATATATATATATATGTGTGTGTATATATTTATATGTATGTGTATATATATATATATGTATATATATATGGAAAGTTATATTTAAAATTGTTGGGTTACAACTAGTAAATATTTATAACTGGTATAAAAGCACTCGACAAATATTTGGAGTATATTTACAATATTAAATAAATGGAAAACTATATTTATAAAACCATATTTATTTCATTATATATATTTCGGGGATATCATATTAACAATATTCTATGCCTTCATCAGACAAAATACAATATAAACAGTTTTATAGATAAATAGATTCGACATACCGTTATAACACCGACTTCATTTGAAGAGGTTTACGCTCAGCCAGCGTAAACCTCTTCAAATGAAGTCGGTGTTATAACGGTATGTCGAATCTATTTATCTATAAAACTGTTTATATTGTATTTTGTCTGATGAAGGCATAGCATATTGTTAATATGATATCCCCGAAATATATATAATGAAATAAATATGGTTTTATAAATATAGTTTACCATTTATTTAATATTGTATGTATATATATATATATATATATATATATATATATATATATATATATATATATATATATATGTATATATATATATATGTATATATATATATATATATATATGTATATATATATATATATATATATATATGTATGTGCCTTACACAGCTGCTACATCACTACGATTGGGTACTGAGACAACTACTAGACAGCTCACATGTGGACGTGATATATCTTCACTTTGCGAAGGTCTTTGACAACGTCGACCACGGAATGATATGTCACAAACTACACGGACTCGGCATAACTGGAAAAGTAGGTGAGTGGCTGCATGGCTTCCTAAGGGACAGAAGCCAGGCAGCCGCAGAAAATGGGGCCCTCTCGAGGGAAACACCGATAACAAGTGGGGTGCCCCAGGGGACAGTTCTGGGACCACTACTGTTTTTGGTGGCTCTCTCGGACATGCCCTCTGTGGTGCATGCAACAACATCCCTCACTTA
>CAXHJY010000023.1:95000-105000 GCA_964016885.1 Eledone cirrhosa
ATCAGATAAATAATTGATGCTGACATACCTCAACGGGGCTGATGGTTCAATTCCAACAACGTTTAACTGGGTTATATATATATATTTATAACGTAATATGTACAATAAAAATGGCCGCACAACCTGGGGTTCCTACACACACACCTTTCCTAATTTATCTACTATAGCTAGACATATATGGTTTTGTATTGTAAATATACCGTTATATATATGAGTACATGTATAGTTATGTATTGTAAATATACGGTTATATATATGGTTACATATATAGTTATGTATTGTGTATATATGGTTACATATATAGTTATGTATTGTGTATATATGATTATATATATGTATTGTATAGATATAGTTATTATCAGCATCCTCGTTTAACATCTATCTTCCACGCTAGCAGGGGTTTATACGGGAATGGTCCCACTTGAGGCCAGATTGGTTGTCTCGCTCGTATAGGACTGTCTGGCAGGCTTTCTACGGCTGGATGCCCTTCCTAACACTAACCACGTTTACAGTGTGGACTGGGGGGTTTTCACCGTGTTACCTACACGACCACATTACAGTGTTGACTGTGTGTTTTTTTTGTCGTGACACCTACATGACCTCATTTATTTAGGACTGGATGTTGTGGTACCAACATAACTTTACAGAGAAAGGGGTGGTGTTGATGGAGGTGGGGGAGTTGGGGTAGTGTGATGGGGTGTATATTTGTTTTTTATATATGTAGTGTATATATATATATATATATATATGGTTATATATATATATATCTATATAAATGTAATCTGAGATTTTTGAATATTAATAATAATATTCGATTTGTTATACATATATATGTGTGTGTGTGTGTGTGAGTGTATGGTTTGTGGTGTGTGGTGTGTGTGTGTCTGCGCGCGCGTTTGTGTGGGCGAATATAATATATGTATATATATATAACAAAATATAATATAAAAAGGCTTCTACAGTACTAGAACAGTTTCATTTGAAGGAAATCGTCAGGAAAGCTTCTCTAATGATTTCCTTCTAGTATTATATATTAAATTTTGTTGTATATCTTACTGTGGTTACGCCTGATTGAACTCGGGACTCACACCCACACACACAAAGACCTATATATATATATTATATATATATATGTATATATATATGTATAAATATATTAATAAAAGGAATTCGATGTTTGTCTGATTTACTCGTTTTATTTACAATCCTTTAAAATTATAATGATATTATTATAATTGCAAACAATTTTCAACTGACTGTTGAAAATTGCAAACTTGACTGTCACCATAGAATATGAACCTGAAGATTGCGGAAGCATGAAAGAACTTGTTCACTTAACATTTAACATTTAATATTCTACCATATTATTTCATTCTAATATCATTATAATTTTAAAGGATTGTAAATAAAACGAGTAATTCAGACAAAGTTGGAATTCCTTTTATTAATATAATATTCTATACACAATCATACACACCCGTGTATATTTATTTATCTATCTATCTATTTTTATATTTTGTTATTGCCTCCTCCTTATTGAGGACGCCTTGTTTTGTAAACTCCCCCTTTGTACTTGTCCCACTTTTGACGCCCTGGTGGCAAATAAAAGAAACATATCTATCTGTGTGTGTGTGTGCATGCATGCATGCATATATGTATGTATGTATGTATATTGTTATACTTGGGGAGGGTCATATTTGTGTAATATTGCCAGAATTAATAACAGAACACACTCACTGTTTGATTGGTTTCCGCTTCTCGCTTCTGTGTATTTTATATCGGTAATCTAACTTACTCGGTCCTCAGTGTTGCCATTGACTGACCGACGGTCAAAAATAATACAGATACAATATAGACACAAACACATATATATAGTTTATCATAAATCTTTCGTTGCACATTTGGAACATCGTCAGTGGTGCTATATTTTCCTCCTGTTGTATTGTATGTCTACGCCATTTGTGTTCTGTTATTAATTCTGGCAATATTACACAAATATGACCCTCCCCAAGTATAACAATATTTGTTTCGACTCACAATTTCATATAAAAAACCTCGAAATCTAGAGAGAGAGAGAGAAAGAGAGAGAGAAAGAGAGAGAAAGAGAGAGAGAGAGATGGCTTCCACAGGACTAGAACTGTTTCATTCAAAGGAAATCATTAGTAAAGCCCTGATGATTGCGTTGGAATGAAACATTTCTCGTCCTGTAGAAGCCATTTCTATATTAAATATGTATACCCTACTATGTATTGATTACCTTACTTACTGTGATTACCACCGTTTGAACCCGGGATACATATGTATATATATATATATATATATATATATACTATAAATTCTGTCCATAGAATCATTTGATAAGATATATACACCATTTCCTCTCCCAATTAGCATAATCAACCACACAAAAAACAATTAAACCAGGCTGTAAGAGTAAAAGGCACCTATGAAGAAATAATTGATAAATAAACGACAGCCATCTATTCGCGATAGCTATAGTATATTTACCCAGCATTTCAATAGCATGTGGAAATCGATTAAATATATCGTCAACCATACACAATTAGGTATAAAATTAAAGTTAGAAGAAAAAATGCATATACACATACCAGGATTACGTCGCTACCCTTTAGGGTTTCGTTCGCTTTTGGAAATATCCTATCAAGGATAAATTCTCGAGCTTCGAACTCATCAGGAAACAAACTCACTTGGACGAACATTTTACTTAAATGATCCCCGCCAAAGACGAATTCAAAATGCCTAAGAACTGTGACGCGGCAGTGGTCAAGTCAGAAATAATATGATTGGTGCCTTACGGCGAGTGGGCTGGTTGCTAAAAAGCGCAGCCTAATATTGCCTAAATTGCATCTCAACCTTATGGGATATATATATATATATATGAATATATATGCGTGTATATATCAATATATCTGCGTGTGCCTAAATTGCATCTCAACCTTATGGGAGATATATATATATATATATATATATGAATATATCTGAGTGTGTGTAGTGTGTGGTTGTTTGTAGCTGGGTATATATGTGAGAAGTAATATGCGAAGGTGGCAGGAGCAGTATCAGAAGTAATATCATTACCAAATCTATTCGTAGACATCAGAAAATATCGGTTATCCGGTGCAAATCTTTAAACGATTTTCTTTTTGTTATTCTAGGTCTTTCATGTGTATTTCTGGGGGTTGATTTAGCGAAGTGTGTGTATTTGTCTTGCCTATATGTGTGTGTGCATATGCGTGCAAGTTGGTATGTTTTGAGCTAACGCATGTTCTAAGTGTGTGAGACTATGTGTTTTTGTGAATTGCATATATATGTATTTGTATGTGATATCTATTCTTACTTGATATATATAGGGCTTTCTGCCTTGGTATGTATGTATTTGTCTACACAAATATCTATCTCTCTAACTATCTATCTGTTTTCAATATATATATGCAAGCGGATAAATATATTTATTTATTTATAGCAGATAGATAGTTAACCAATATATATATATACATATATACAGAGAGAGAGAGAGAGAGGTGGAGGAAGAGGGGTGGGGGGACAGAAGGTTACACAAATAGATTAAAGGACAGGTGTGTGTTGGTGTCCACGTCTCAATATGTATGCGTGTGTTTGTGGGCGTCTAATTTCATGATTTAAAAATACAGCCAGAATTTCAGAAAAAGAATCTAGACAAATATCTATTTACTGATGTGGGAAGTATCTAAACATTTGTTGATAATCCCGCCGAGGTTAACTTTGCCTTTCATCCTTACGGGGTCGATAAAATAAAATACCAGTAACACTCTGGTATAATTGCTGGCCTTGTGCCAAAAGTAGAAACAATTATTATCATGTATAAATATTTTGTATCTCCAAAGAAATAGAAATACAGTTTTAGGAAGCCGTAGCTATGCAAACACCGGGAGGGGGGGGGGGGGCTAACGGCCTCTGGTGATGTCCAGCAGAAGCAAGGGGGACAACCGTCTATGCATTTTAGGCTTAACTGGCCTTCGTCAGGACGGTCCTTCCCACCGCTCATGTTTATTCTTGATGACCGACCTTGTCCTAGCTGCCGTTGTTTCTGTTGTTGTTACTGTGGTTGTTGTTACTGCTGTTGTTGCTGCTCTAGGTGTAGTAGTCGCTGTTATATTATTCTTTTAAATTTCTTTGTATGTTCATTTCCCCTTCGTTTCCTTGAAATATTTTATTTCATAAAGTTTGATATAATTATATTTGATCATCAGAGAATTTCCTTTATTTCTAAATATATTTCGTTGTTAATAGTATTATTGCTATAGTATGAATGTGTGATATATGTGTGTAAATGGTGACTGTAAATTTTAGGACTAAATATGACATATGTTATGATGTTTGTAGCGTAGGTTTGGTTTCGTTTGGAAGCAATTATTCTGCGTAGAAGATAGAGCCTATAAGAAAATATATATTTGAGTATCTCCGTCTCAGTGCAGCGTAAAACTAAAATATATTTGAAATATATTTGAAATATATATATAAACACACAGCAGTGCAGTTGGAGATACACTGACACACTCATACACATATCTAGTATGTAAAGAGAGAAAGAGTGTGAGTTATTTAGGAAAAGATCGACTGACACACGATTCGTGATATTTTTAAAAATGTAAATAAGTCGTAAGTTGAACACTAAAGATCGATATATGTGAAAGGGTGAGTCATGCCTATAGGGAGATATCTAATAAATCGAATACATAAAATTGAAGACGTTTCTCTGTCATAGTTTTAGAAATTCAACTCGTAATGATCTTATATATGTGTGTAGAGGATCTCCGTCCATTGGATCGACGAATTTTCTAGTTGATTCGATCGATGAGTCAGCCAGCTAGTGCACATAGTTGAATATTCCAGAGATACGTGTAACCTTGGCGTAGTTAGTTCTCAGGGAAATTCGGTTTCACAAAATATGTTTAATAATACTGGCCCTTTGAATCACAAGTTTAAAGACCCCCTTCGGTCACGAATGACCATGGGAATTTGCACCTAGAAAGTTCCCCTCCAAGGCAGAAGTCCAGGCAAAGTTGTTTGTGGAAGACCAGCAGTCGCCCTTACATACCAGTCTTCCCTCCCCTCGCCACAAATGTTGTCCAGGAAAAAGCAATGGCTGACACAGTTTGATACCAGTGGCACCACAACTCATTTCTACAGCTGAGTAAACTGGAACAACGTGAAATAAAGTGTCTTGCTCAAGAACTCAACGCAAAGCCCGGTCCGAGAATAGAAATCACATCCTCATGATTGTAAGCCCGACACTCTAACCACTGAACTATAAGTACAACATATATTAACCTTTCTCAGTTTCTTGCTGGAAATTGAACTCACGATATTTTGATCGACTACCAAGAACCCTAAACCACATGTCTACACTATATCACATGTAGAAAAGAAATAAGACACTCGTTAGATTGGTGCAAGTTGAAGGAATAGACATCCGTCGTTTTTCAAGATGAGCATCCTATTTGATCGATCAACTAATCAGCCGGCTCGTGATATTAATATACAAGCGGCTGAGTATACCTTAAAGCAACTCTTAAGGTGATTTAATGGAACACACAGTGTAGCAAGGCTGACCCTTTAAATTCACACAGTGTAGCAAGGCTGACCCTTTAAATTAAAGGTACAGTACATCCTAGTGGCTTCCAAAGAGTTGCTGTCTACCCAATGTCGCTCACAAGATACCTGTCAAAACAAGCCATACACTGTTAAAAACCCGGAACATAACGATTACGAAAAGAACGTGTTAACCATACGGAGATACTACGTCCCCCACATGAAGTAATATCGCTAACAATTTAAGACGTGGATTAGCAGAGTCTTATAACGGTGGGATGGGGCCCAAGTTCGGACCATGGGGACTGATCCCTGATCTCTAAACTCGATCAGGCGAACAACAACATGGCTTCAACTAATAAAGTAGAAGAAAAAGAAGAAGAAGGGTCCGTACCTCCCGTCTATCTTTCCACCCTACTAGAAGTATTCCGTCGAGGACTATGTTTTGTGAACACGTCTCCCCCCCCCCCCAGCCCTACTTACCCCCGAAAGTCATCAAAGCCATGATAGTATGAATGGACCCGTAATTCCTGAAGGAGCCACGGCGGTGTGGTTATGACATACGGCATATCATGGGCAATTGTAACCTTGGTGAAACATATCTCCTTTCCAGGTATGAAAAGAGCGGCTTTCTTCCAGATAAGGAAGGAGTGTGAGAGAATAGAATAAAGAAAGAGATATAGACTGTGCTTCGACCGCAATACAAGATTGCTACATTTTTCATCAACCTCAACATCATGAAAAACAGGATTGACATCGGCGGGATTTGAAATAGGAATGCAGAGATCCAGACGGATTTCAGCAAAACTTAGTATCCGTTGTTCTAACGACTCTGCCAATTTGCCGCCTCCTTTCCTGATTACACAGTATAAAAATGTCAATAAGTTCTCTCAAAAAACGTACTATTCTTGTAATCGATCTTGCAACGACGAAAGATAATGTCGCAAAATTTGAGTAAAAATCTCACACAATTTATTCTCTAAGTATATCTTTTGGCTAATCACACCCATGCACTAAATAAGTTTTCAGTTGCCGATAGCTATAACAGAACATATAAGTTTATTATTTTTTTCCTACCTGTACCCTTATTATATATTTAAAGCATGGCTGTGATTTTATGATTCCTCAGGGAGAACATATTACGAATTTCATTCCTACTTAGAGACGACTAAACACAGGAAATTAATTTTTCTTTCGACAGAATTAGAGAATTTCGTAACTTGTCATTGAACATCGATTCTTGCAGCCATGAAGTTTTTCACCAAAATTTCTATGGAAATATTTATAATATAATGCATAACCGGCGAAAATACGACTTCCATAAGAGATGTTATGGAAGTTTTATAAATATACATATGTGTGAGTGTTTTTGTTTGTATTTATGTCCGTGTGTGTATATATGGAAAGATAAATACCTGGGTGTGCATACTTGTATGTATATGTTTGGCTTACTATATCTCTATATCTATCTATATGCGTGATGTGTTCATATAAGCTGAGACGAGAATACATTGAAAGATATTCATCCTCGCACAGGCAAACTTATTGTCTACACACACACACACACACATACACACACACACATATATATATATTTGTGTGTGTGTATTTATGTATGTATACATGTGTTTTTACATTCCTCCATCCATTCGCACACATACATACACACACACATACATACAGATTCATAGACACGCATATATGCATACATAATACATCCATACATCCATACATTATCCTTGTTCGGAAATTTTTAAAAGACCAATATCGAAGTCAAAATATTCACAATTGAAATAGATTTAAAATTCCTCTCCCAGTCCTTCGACAAAGTTATTGCCCGAAGTCCGTTTGAAGTGTGTTAAATATATTTTAAATATACATTATTACATTTCCTTTCAGACACCATAACGATTAATATTTAATATTTTATTTGTGACTTCGAATCTATGTTTTTGTTGAAGTGGTCAAACCTCATCTCTCTATCGGCCTTTCTTGCAATAATTAACTCGATAGTTCAGAACAAAGCCTAGACAGCACGTCTATTCAGCAATCATTACAATCACACCAACACACGCACATACACAGGCATACACTCCCAAACACACACGGATACATTCACACACACACGGACTCATTCACAAACACAAACATATATATGTATACTTGTGTGTGTGTGGGGGGGGGGGGGTATATATATATATATATATATATATATTTGGCGCTAGGCTTTTATGTAATTCACAGTCGAGTTGTGTTATATATAGACTACTATCCAGGATTTTACTAATGCGTGTGAAGAGCAAAGAACTGGTGAAACGATATGTGATAGTGCATCCCAAAAAGATGTATTAGCATGTCTATATATAAACTATTTGTGAGTTGTACCTCAGTACGGAGAAATTAAAAGTCACATAACATGGATAAAGATACAAAAAAAAAAATAATCTTTATCCATGTAACAATAACTGCGAGAGATGTGACATTATCACAGCTTTCAATACCCACTGGGAGACATATATTTGCTATATATAAACATATTTCATATTCTTCTATATAAGTCTCTATACCATATAATGCCATGTTAGTGGTGTGGCCAAATGTATATATATACATATATATATATATATATATATATATGTATATATATACATATATATATATATATATATATATATATATATATATCATATATTAATAAATTGAAACTATATTTATAAAACCATATTTATTTCATTATACATATTTCAAGGACAGCGAAGCAAAGTAGGGTGCGCTTTCATCAGATAAAATATAATAGAGATAAGTTTTGTAAACTAATATTGACATACCCTTAAAAGAATGCGACCATGTCTGTTGGAAGCTCCCGGATAGTGGGATTACTAATTTTATTATTGGTCTATTATGCAAATTAGTGTCCGAGAGGTTTAAATCCCATACATTAAAATTAAGCCGTTGGAATAGGGAAAAAATGAAAAGGAGAAAGAAAGAGCAGACCAATAATAAAATTAGTAACCCCACTATCCGAGAGCTTCCAACAGACATGGTCGCATTCTTTTAAGGGTATGTCAATATTTGTTTATAAAACTGATCCCTATTATATTTTATCTGATGAAAGCGCACCATCATTTGCTTTGGTGTCCTTGAAATATATATAATGAAATAAATATGGTTTTATAAATATAGTTTCCATTTATTAATATATTGTATTTTTACTCCAAAAATGTGTTGAGTGCTTTATATCAGTTATTAAAATATTTGCTTGTTACATCCCAACAAATTAAATATAACTTCTACATATATATATATATATATCAACGCATACGCGGACCTCTCAACATTCGTTGGATTTTCTGATTGTATACTACCCAGGGAGCTGAGAGAAGGCACAATATGCCCTATACATAAAGGAGGTAGCAGAGCGGAGGCCAAAAACTATAGGCCAGTCTCCCTGACTTCGCATATCAGTAAGGTCATGGAGCGAGTTGTCAGAAAGAAACTGATCACTTTCCTCGAGGAAAATGACCGCCTGACTAGCACGCAGCATGGGTACTGAAACAACTAATAGACAGCTCACATGTAGACGTGATGTATCTTGACTTTGCGAAGGCCTTTGACAAAGTCGACCACGGAATGATATGTCACAAACTACACGGACTCGGCATGACTGGAAAAGTAGGTGAGTGGCTGCATGACTTCTTAAAGGACAGAAGCCAAACAGTCGCAGCAAACGGGGCCCTCACAAAGGAAACATTAATAACAAGTGGTGTGCCCCAAGGGACAGTCCTGGAACCACTACTGTTTTTGGTGGCTCTCTCCGACATGCCCTCTGTAGTACATACAACAACATCCCTCACTAGCTATGGTGATGAGACTAAGGTAGCACAGAAATCAGAAACCCGGCTGACGCTACCCTTTTACAACAAGATCTGGATGCTATATACAAATGGTCAGAAGAAAACAACATCCAGTTTAATGCTGGCAATTTCCAAGCCCTACAATACAAAGCTGCAAACGCAAATACAGTACAACACAGTTACGCAGGACCAGGAGGGACGGTTATCCCCGTGTCAAAATCGGTACGTGACCTGGGTATAGACATGAGCGATGATGCATCTTTTTCCTCACACATCATGAAAGTGCAGACGACTCGCTGGCTGGATGTTGAGGACTTTCCGGACAAGAGACCGTGACACCATGTTGACACTATGGAGGACAGTTGTCCTAAGCCGCCTGGACTATTGCTTCCAGTTGTGGTCACCCCATAGTATCAAACTTGAGGAAATCCAACGAAGCTACACCAAGAAGATTGCCACGATGAAGGAGATAAGCTACTGCGAGAGGCTAAACGAACTGAAACTCTACTCCTTGGAAGGAAGACGGGAGAGATACGCAGTGATCTACATGTGGAAAA
>CAXHJY010000023.1:112500-122500 GCA_964016885.1 Eledone cirrhosa
CTCTATTCTCCAGAAAGCCAGACAAGGAATATTGGACTAGTTTCGATGTTGTTACATCTCATCAGCAATATTTACCTATCTTCCGGCTTCTCTAGAGAATCGTGAAAGCACATATCGTTATATGCTTTTTCTATGAAAATTAGTAGTGGGCAGACCAATTTGCATAGAGCGTGAGTACGTACCGGTTCAACGGAGACGATAAAAACAAATAACGAAACGAAATTAAATTTCGTTTCGTTTGTAACTCACTTTTGTATGACTGACGCTTAAACAATTAAGTTAAAAATGTACATCCACATATGTATACTGAAATACTAGTATGCATATGAATACACACACGTGTACATATGTAGATGTACCGAGTTTTCACTGGTCACTTTACTGTGAGTGTCCAGCTATTCTGTATGTAGACACACAGACAAACCGGTTCTTAGAGTCATACTGGTTTTTGAGGAAACACCTTTCCTCTATTCTCCAGAAAGCCAGACAAGGAATATTGGACTAGTTTCGATGTTGTTACATCTCATCAGCAATATTTACCTATCTTCCGGCTTCTCTAGAGAATCGTGAAAGCACATATCGTTATATGCTTTTTCTATGAAAATTAGTAGTGGGCAGACCAATTTGCATAGAGCGTGAGTACGTACCGGTTCAACGGAGACGATAAAAACAAATAACGAAACGAAATTAAATTTCGTTTCGTTTGTAACTCACTTTTGTATGACTGACGCTTAAACAATTGAGTTAAAAATGTACATCCACATATGTATACTGAAATACTAGTATGCATATGAATACACACACGTGTACATATGTAGATGTACCGAGTTTTCACTGGTCACTTTACTGTGAGTGTCCAGCTATTCTGTATGTAGACACACAGACAAACCGGTTCTTAGAGTCATACTGGTTTTTGAGGAAACACCTTTCCTCTATTCTCCAGAAAGCCAGACAAGGAATATTGGACTAGTTTCGATGTTGTTACATCTCATCAGCAATATTTACCTATCTTCCGGCTTCTCTAGAGAATCGTGAAAGCACATATCGTTATATGCTTTTTCTATGAAAATTAGTAGTGGGCAGACCAATTTGCATAGAGCGTGAGTACGTACCGGTTCAACGGAGACGATAAAAACAAATAACGAAACGAAATTAAATTTCGTTTCGTTTGTAACTCACTTTTGTATGACTGACGCTTAAACAATTAAGTTAAAAATGTACATCCACATATGTATACTGAAATACTAGTATGCATATGAATACACACACGTGTACATATGTAGATGTACCGAGTTTTCACTGGTCACTTTACTGTGAGTGTCCAGCTATTCTGTATGTAGACACACAGACAAACCGGTTCTTAGAGTCATACTGGTTTTTGAGGAAACACCTTTCCTCTATTCTCCAGAAAGCCAGACAAGGAATATTGGACTAGTTTCGATGTTGTTACATCTCATCAGCAATATTTACCTATCTTCCGGCTTCTCTAGAGAATCGTGAAAGCACATATCGTTATATGCTTTTTCTATGAAAATTAGTAGTGGGCAGACCAATTTGCATAGAGCGTGAGTACGTACCGTTTCAACGGAGACGATAAAAACAAATAACGAAACGAAATTAAATTTCGTTTCGTTTGTAACTCACTTTTGTATGACTGACGCTTAAACAATTAAGTTAAAAATGTACATCCACATATGTATACTGAAATACTAGTATGCATATGAATACACACACGTGTACATATGTAGATGTACCGAGTTTTCACTGGTCACTTTACTGTGAGTGTCCAGCTATTCTGTATGTAGACACACAGACAAACCGGTTCTTAGAGTCATACTGGTTTTTGAGGAAACACCTTTCCTCTATTCTCCAGAAAGCCAGACAAGGAATATTGGACTAGTTTCGATGTTGTTACATCTCATCAGCAATATTTACCTATCTTCCGGCTTCTCTAGAGAATCGTGAAAGCACATATCGTTATATGCTTTTTCTATGAAAATTAGTAGTGGGCAGACTAATTTGCATAGAGCGTGAGTACGTACCGGTTCAACGGAGACGATAAAAACAAATAACGAAACGAAATTAAATTTCGTTTCGTTTGTAACTCACTTTTGTATGACTGACGCTTAAACAATTAAGTTAAAAATGTACATCCACATATGTATACTGAAATACTAGTATGCATATGAATACACACACGTGTACATATGTAGATGTACCGAGTTTTCACTGGTCACTTTACTGTGAGTGTCCAGCTATTCTGTATGTAGACACACAGACAAACCGGTTCTTAGAGTCATACTGGTTTTTGAGGAAACACCTTTCCTCTATTCTCCAGAAAGCCAGACAAGGAATATTGGACTAGTTTCGATGTTGTTACATCTCATCAGCAATATTTACCTATCTTCCGGCTTCTCTAGAGAATCGTGAAAGCACATATCGTTATATGCTTTTTCTATGAAAATTAGTAGTGGGCAGACCAATTTGCATAGAGCGTGAGTACGTACCGGTTCAACGGAGACGATAAAAACAAATAACGAAACGAAATTAAATTTCGTTTCGTTTGTAACTCACTTTTGTATGACTGACGCTTAAACAATTAAGTTAAAAATGTACATCCACATATGTATACTGAAATACTAGTATGCATATGAATACACACACGTGTACATATGTAGATGTACCGAGTTTTCACTGGTCACTTTACTGTGAGTGTCCAGCTATTCTGTATGTAGACACACAGACAAACCGGTTCTTAGAGTCATACTGGTTTTTGAGGAAACACCTTTCCTCTATTCTCCAGAAAGCCAGACAAGGAATATTGGACTAGTTTCGATGTTGTTACATCTCATCAGCAATATTTACCTATCTTCCGGCTTCTCTAGAGAATCGTGAAAGCACATATCGTTATATGCTTTTTCTATGAAAATTAGTAGTGGGCAGACCAATTTGCATAGAGCGTGAGTACGTACCGGTTCAACGGAGACGATAAAAACAAATAACGAAACGAAATTAAATTTCGTTTCGTTTGTAACTCACTTTTGTATGACTGACGCTTAAACAATTAAGTTAAAAATGTACATCCACATATGTATACTGAAATACTAGTATGCATATGAATACACACACGTGTACATATGTAGATGTACCGAGTTTTCACTGGTCACTTTACTGTGAGTGTCCAGCTATTCTGTATGTAGACACACAGACAAACCGGTTCTTAGAGTCATACTGGTTTTTGAGGAAACACCTTTCCTCTATTCTCCAGAAAGCCAAACAAGGAATATTGGACTAGTTTCGATGTTGTTACATCTCATCAGCAATATTTACCTATCTTCCGGCTTCTCTAGAGAATCGTGAAAGCACATATCGTTATATGCTTTTTCTATGAAAATTAGTAGTGGGCAGACTAATTTGCATAGAGCGTGAGTACGTACCGGTTCAACGGAGACGATAAAAACAAATAACGAAACGAAATTAAATTTCGTTTCGTTTGTAACTCACTTTTGTATGACTGACGCTTAAACAATTAAGTTAAAAATGTACATCCACATATGTATACTGAAATACTAGTATGCATATGAATACACACACGTGTACATATGTAGATGTACCGAGTTTTCACTGGTCACTTTACTGTGAGTGTCCAGCTATTCTGTATGTAGACACACAGACAAACCGGTTCTTAGAGTCATACTGGTTTTTGAGGAAACACCTTTCCTCTATTCTCCAGAAAGCCAGACAAGGAATATTGGACTAGTTTCGATGTTGTTACATCTCATCAGCAATATTTACCTATCTTCCGGCTTCTCTAGAGAATCGTGAAAGCACATATCGTTATATGCTTTTTCTATGAAAATTAGTAGTGGGCAGACCAATTTGCATAGAGCGTGAGTACGTACCGGTTCAACGGAGTCGATAAAAACAAATAACGAAACGAAATTAAATTTCGTTTCGTTTGTAACTCACTTTTGTATGACTGACGCTTAAACAATTAAGTTAAAAATGTACATCCACATATGTATACTGAAATACTAGTATGCATATGAATACACACACGTGTACATATGTAGATGTACCGAGTTTTCACTGGTCACTTTACTGTGAGTGTCCAGCTATTCTGTATGTAGACACACAGACAAACCGGTTCTTAGAGTCATACTGGTTTTTGAGGAAACACCTTTCCTCTATTCTCCAGAAAGCCAGACAAGGAATATTGGACTAGTTTCGATGTTGTTACATCTCATCAGCAATATTTACCTATCTTCCGGCTTCTCTAGAGAATCGTGAAAGCACATATCGTTATATGCTTTTTCTATGAAAATTAGTAGTAGGCAGACCAATTTGCATAGAGCGTGAGTACGTACCGGTTCAACGGAGACGATAAAAACAAATAACGAAACGAAATTAAATTTCGTTTCGTTTGTAACTCACTTTTGTATGACTGACGCTTAAACAATTAAGTTAAAAATGTACATCCACATATGTATACTGAAATACTAGTATGCATATGAATACACACACGTGTACATATGTAGATGTACCGAGTTTTCACTGGTCACTTTACTGTGAGTGTCCAGCTATTCTGTATGTAGACACACAGACAAACCGGTTCTTAGAGTCATACTGGTTTTTGAGGAAACACCTTTCCTCTATTCTCCAGAAAGCCAGACAAGGAATATTGGACTAGTTTCGATGTTGTTACATCTCATCAGCAATATTTACCTATCTTCCGGCTTCTCTAGAGAATCGTGAAAGCACATATCGTTATATGCTTTTTCTATGAAAATTAGTAGTGGGCAGACCAATTTGCATAGAGCGTGAGTACGTACCGGTTCAACGGAGACGATAAAAACAAATAACGAAACGAAATTAAATTTCGTTTCGTTTGTAACTCACTTTTGTATGACTGACGCTTAAACAATTAAGTTAAAAATGTACATCCACATATGTATACTGAAATACTAGTATGCATATGAATACACACACGTGTACATATGTAGATGTACCGAGTTTTCACTGGTCACTTTACTGTGAGTGTCCAGCTATTCTGTATGTAGACACACAGACAAACCGGTTCTTAGAGTCATACTGGTTTTTGAGGAAACACCTTTCCTCTATTCTCCAGAAAGCCAGACAAGGAATATTGGACTAGTTTCGATCTTGTTACATCTCATCAGCAATATTTACCTATCTTCCGGCTTCTCTAGAGAATCGTGAAAGCACATATCGTTATATGCTTTTTCTATGAAAATTAGTAGTGGGCAGACTAATT
Organism: Eledone cirrhosa; assembly: GCA_964016885.1. NCBI lineage: Eukaryota > Metazoa > Mollusca > Cephalopoda > Octopoda > Eledonidae > Eledone > Eledone cirrhosa. The sequence goes on from CAXHJY010000023.1 coordinate 117,776, forward strand.
TGCATAGAGCGTGAGTACGTACCGGTTCAACGGAGACGATAAAAACAAATAACGAAACGAAATTAAATTTCGTTTCGTTTGTAACTCACTTTTGTATGACTGACGCTTAAACAATTAAGTTAAAAATGTACATCCACATATGTATACTGAAATACTAGTATGCATATGAATACACACACGTGTACATATGTAGATGTACCGAGTTTTCACTGGTCACTTTACTGTGAGTGTCCAGCTATTCTGTATGTAGACACACAGACAAACCGGTTCTTAGAGTCATACTGGTTTTTGAGGAAACACCTTTCCTCTATTCACCAGAAAGCCAGACAAGGAATATTGGACTAGTTTCGATGTTGTTACATCTCATCAGCAATATTTACCTATCTTCCGGCTTCTCTAGAGAATCGTGAAAGCACATATCGTTATATGCTTTTTCTATGAAAATTAGTAGTGGGCAGACCAATTTGCATAGAGCGTGAGTACGTACCGGTTCAACGGAGACGATAAAAACAAATAACGAAACGAAATTAAATTTCGTTTCGTTTGTAACTCACTTTTGTATGACTGACGCTTAAACAATTAAGTTAAAAATGTACATCCACATATGTATACTGAAATACTAGTATGCATATGAATACACACACGTGTACATATGTAGATGTACCGAGTTTTCACTGGTCACTTTACTGTGAGTGTCCAGCTATTCTGTATGTAGACACACAGACAAACCGGTTCTTAGAGTCATACTGGTTTTTGAGGAAACACCTTTCCTCTATTCTCCAGAAAGCCAGACAAGGAATATTGGACTAGTTTCGATGTTGTTACATCTCATCAGCAATATTTACCTATCTTCCGGCTTCTCTAGAGAATCGTGAAAGCACATATCGTTATATGCTTTTTCTATGAAAATTAGTAGTGGGCAGACCAATTTGCATAGAGCGTGAGTACGTACCGGTTCAACGGAGACGATAAAAACAAATAACGAAACGAAATTAAATTTCGTTTCGTTTGTAACTCACTTTTGTATGACTGACGCTTAAACAATTAAGTTAAAAATGTACATCCACATATGTATACTGAAATACTAGTATGCATATGAATACACACACGTGTACATATGTAGATGTACCGAGTTTTCACTGGTCACTTTACTGTGAGTGTCCAGCTATTCTGTATGTAGACACACAGACAAACCGGTTCTTAGAGTCATACTGGTTTTTGAGGAAACACCTTTCCTCTATTCTCCAGAAAGCCAGACAAGGAATATTGGACTAGTTTCGATGTTGTTACATCTCATCAGCAATATTTACCTATCTTCCGGCTTCTCTAGAGAATCGTGAAAGCACATATCGTTATATGCTTTTTCTATGAAAATTAGTAGTGGGCAGACCAATTTGCATAGAGCGTGAGTACGTACCGGTTCAACGGAGACGATAAAAACAAATAACGAAACGAAATTAAATTTCGTTTCGTTTGTAACTCACTTTTGTATGACTGACGCTTAAACAATTAAGTTAAAAATGTACATCCACATATGTATACTGAAATACTAGTATGCATATGAATACACACACGTGTACATATGTAGATGTACCGAGTTTTCACTGGTCACTTTACTGTGAGTGTCCAGCTATTCTGTATGTAGACACACAGACAAACCGGTTCTTAGAGTCATACTGGTTTTTGAGGAAACACCTTTCCTCTATTCTCCAGAAAGCCAGACAAGGAATATTGGACTAGTTTCGATGTTGTTACATCTCATCAGCAATATTTACCTATCTTCCGGCTTCTCTAGAGAATCGTGAAAGCACATATCGTTATATGCTTTTTCTATGAAAATTAGTAGTGGGCAGACCAATTTGCATAGAGCGTGAGTACGTACCGGTTCAACGGTCGAAACTAGTCCAATATTCCTTGTCTGGCTTTCTGGAGAATAGAGGAAAGGTGTTTCCTCAAAAACCAGTATGACTCTAAGAACCGGTTTGTCTGTGTGTCTACATACAGAATAGCTGGACACTCACAGTAAAGTGACCAGTGAAAACTCGGTACATCTACATATGTACACGTGTGTGTATTCATATGCATACTAGTATTTCAGTATACATATGTGGATGTACATTTTTAACTTAATTGTTTAAGCGTCAGTCATACAAAAGTGAGTTACAAACGAAACGAAATTTAATTTCGTTTCGTTATTTGTTTTTATCGTCTCCGTTGAACCGGTACGTACTCACGCTCTATGCAAATTGGTCTGCCCACTACTAATTTTCATAGAAAAAGCATATAACGATATGTGCTTTCACGATTCTCTAGAGAAGCCGGAAGATAGGTAAATATTGCTGATGAGATGTAACAACATCGAAACTAGTCCAATATTCCTTGTCTGGCTTTCTGGAGAATAGAGGAAAGGTGTTTCCTCAAAAACCAGTATGACTCTAAGAACCGGTTTGTCTGTGTGTCTACATACAGAATAGCTGGACACTCACAGTAAAGTGACCAGTGAAAACTCGGTACATCTACATATGTACACGTGTGTGTATTCATATGCATACTAGTATTTCAGTATACATATGTGGATGTACATTTTTAACTTAATTGTTCATATATATATATATATATATATATACATATATATACATATATATACATATATATACATATATATACATATATATATATATATATACATATATATATATATATATATATACATATATATACATATATATACATATATATATATATATATATATACATAAACATATATATATATATATATATACATATATATACATAAACATATATATATATATATATATACATATATATACATATATATACATATATATATATATATATATACATATATATATATATATATATACATATATATATATATATATATATATATATACATATATATACATATATATACATATATATATATATATATATATATACATATATATATACATATATATATATATATATATATATACATATATATACATATATATATATATATATATATACATATATATACATATATATATATATATATATATACATATACATATATATACATATATATGTAGGAGGTGAGTTTTATTGTAGTACAATAAAGCAATGCAGATATCGGATAAGAAGCACTCTACAATTTGTAGGACTGGAGAATACATAATATAAGATCAAAAGATGGTTAAAGGAGTTCCATGTATTTTATTATGCGCATTTCAAAAACAAACATCATCATGCAATAATATTTGTGTTTTCATCAGATAAAACAGGAGAACATGATATGAAGGCTAAAAAACACATGTGGATAGTGCAGTTGATAGTGCAGATAGATATGTTGATTTAAAACTGCACTATCCACAAGTGTTTTTTAGCCTTCATATCATGTTCTCCTGTTTTATCTGATGAAAACACAAATATTATTGCATGATGATGTTTGTTTTTGAAATGCGCATAATAAAATACATGGAACTCCTTTAACCATCTTTTTATCTTATATTATACATATATATATATATTTATATAAACATATATATATATATATATAAACATATATATACATATATTTATATAAACATATATATATAGAAACATATATATATATATAAACATATATATATATATATATATACATATATATACATACATATATACACACATTAATTAACACGTTGATATTTGTCTGTATTATTCCGGGCGAATTGAAAAAGAAAGATAGCCAAAATATCTAAAACGAGCGGTCAATATAAATGACATTTTATTACACGGATTCTACAAAACCGACAACAAGAACAATACTAACAACATGCAGCAACAATATCAACAACAAACGAAACAAACAACGAAACAACAACAATAAAACATCAAGTACAAGAATTTCAAAAACATCAACAACAAAACCGCCGTTGTGCAACACAAACAACAACAACAACAATACTGAAAGCGACAACCTAGAAAGAAAAATATAATAACAACAACTACTAAACAAACAAATATTGAAACTATAACAAAATCAAACGAAAAATCGAAATCGACGAGAAAGAGAATGTTAAAATTATTAAGAAATGTCTAAATAAAAGAAATAATGAAAAAGAAGACAATGTTCCGATCAAAATGTCAGACGAGACGTGAACAGATTAAGAAGCTTAGTGGGTCTTAATTTGTTGTATGGCTTAAGTGGGGAGGGCTTAAGGGTGGAGAGAATGGTGTGTTTATAAGAGAGAGAGAAAGAGAAAGAGAAGGGAGAGAGAGGGAGAGTGAGAGATTTGTGAGAGGGAGCGAGAGAGAGTTGTGAGAGGGAGAGCAAGAGCTGTGAAAGGGAACGAGAGAGATTTGTGAGAGGGAGAGAGTTGAGAGATTTGTGAGAGGGAGAGAGTTGAGAGGGAGCGAGAGAGATTTATGAGAGGGAGAGAGTTGTGAGAGGGAGTGAGAGAGATATGTAAGAAGGAGAGAGTTGTGAGAGGGAGTGAGAGAGATGTGTGTAAGGGAGAGAGCTGTGAGAGGTAGTGAGAGAGATGTGTAAGAAGGAGAGAGTTGTGAGGGGGAGTGGGAGAGAGTTGTGAGAGGGAGTGAGAGAGATTTATGAGAGCGAGAGAGCTGTGAGAGGGAGTGAGAGAGATTTGTGAGAGGGAGAGAGCTGAGAGAGATTTGTGAGAGGGAGAGAGCTGTGAGAGGGAGAGAGCTGTGAGAGGGAGAGAGCTGTGAGAGGGA
>CAXHJY010000023.1:137500-145000 GCA_964016885.1 Eledone cirrhosa
ACAGAACATAAACATACATACACTCAAACACACGTTTATACTTAATAGTACGTAGGCGTATACATTCTCACATAAGTGTATGTGCGTCTACATGGAAATACGAATACACATATAAACGTGTGATCTTTTGCTCACACATACGCACTCACAGGTGCACACTCACACAGATACTCAATATACGTATTTATATATATTCATACATACATACATACATATATATATTTGATTAAAATGTACTTTTATTCTATGCTATACATTATTGATCAGTCATTTCTATGTATATTTCTTTACATCAATTTCATGGTATTTCTTCATATATTTACTTTGACATAATTACTCGCCTCTTCGTATAACTGCACCTCCATTGTTGATATTGCGACCATAGATATGTAGCTACTTTAGTTTCAATTCAGATCTAATAATTGTTTCTACTTTTGGCACCAGGCCAGCAATTACCCCAGTGCATTACTGGTACTTTATTTTATCGATACCGTAAGGATGAAAGGCTAAGTTAACCTCAGTGGGATTAATATATATAATAATTGTTTCTACTTTTGGCACAAGGCCAGCAATTACCCCAGTGCATTACTGGTACCTTATTTTATCGACCCCGTAAGGATGAAAGTCAAAGTTAACCTCGGCGGGATTTGAACTCAGATCGTAAAGGGAGGTAACTCTATGCTTCAAAGCTTGGCGCCCGACATTCTACCGATACTGCCAATGGATTGGCAATATCGGTAGAGGGTCGGTCACCATGTTTTGCAGCAAAGAGTTACGGCCCGTTACGGTATGAGTTCAAACTCCGCCGAGGTTAACTTTGCCTTTCATCCTTACGGGGTCGATAAAATAAAGTACCAGTAATACACTGGGATAATTGCTGGCCTTGTGCCAAAAAGTAGAAACAATTCAGAGCTAATAATACAAAGGATAACAGCTCTAGCTGCAAACTGTTGATAAAAACAGTAGCAAATTAATGCGAACATTATAGCAAGATATATAGATATGTAATAGCTTCACACACATACACGCACATACACGCACGCACACACACACACACACACACACACACACACACACACACACACATATATCTATATATATGTATACATACATCATTTATATATTATTATCAATATATATATATATGTAAAAAAAACATGTTCACTTAATGATTTTTAAATAATTAAAATATACACTGACATGTATATAATGTGAAATGAAATTGGATGGCCCATATATATACGTGTGTGTATGTATATATATATATATATAAATGCGTATGCTTGTATACATATACATATATGTATCTGTGTGTGTGTGTTTATATATATATATATATATATATATATATATATATATATATATATATATATGTGGGTGTCTGTGATCTCTATACAACCGCACGACTACCAGCACCACCGTTTCCCAACCTTACCACCACCACCACCACCAGACCTCGCATCCACCCGACTACGAGTACCAGCATTTCCCAACCTTACCACCACCACTACCACCACCAGGACCGCATCCACCCGACTACGAGCACCAGCATTTCCCAACCTTACCACCACCATCATCATGATCGCATCCACCGACTACGAGCACCAGCGTTTCCCAACCTTACCACCACCACCACTACCACCCGACTACGAGCACCACCGTTTCCCAACCTTGCCAACACGACCACCACAACCTAAACCGCATCCACCCGACTACGAGTACCACCGTTTCCCAACTATCACGTAAATTGGGTTGTATCAAGGATCAGCGGGGTTTAGGAGTTTCCAAAAATTTAATGAGATTTGCGAGTATTAATAATTAAATAAACAATAATCAATAATCAAATAGTTGTCCCAACAGGTATAATGATCAAGGATACGTATCAATGTCCTTCATAATCAAACACACCTAACAATATCAACAATCTGTGCTATTTGTCTATGGTAAGAATCACTGACACTGATAAAACAGCTGTCGGTTACACAGTGGGCGATCAACGATTAGTCACACTGGGTGTCAAGAATCAGTGACCCCAGCTGTATCAATGATAATATACACAGTATTGTGTCACACCAGCCTACATCAGCAATCAATAACAATTTGTTGCATCGAAGATCGGTGACACTGGGATGGATCAACGATTAATCATGCCGGGCTGTACCAAAGCGAGGACCCATGGCTTCAGGGTTAGGATGCTTAACACAGGATAATATTACCGGTTTGATTCCTGGACAGGATGCAGCTTTGTGTTCTTGAGAAAAACACTTTACCTCACCTTACTTCACCTCAGCTAAGACTAACAACACTTTACTTCACCTCAGCTAAGATTAAGTATCAGCAGTAGCCAGGGAGTTAAACCTGCGATAGACCTGGGTTATATCCAGGAAGAGACCTGTACTCTCAGTCGCTCGACGCCATGAAAACTGGGATAAACATGAGCCTGATAAGTCTCCGAGTTCAAGACAGACTTTCCCTGAATAATGTGGCTGTGCTCTACCAAAGATCAGCGACATCTGACTGAGTCAGGAATCAGTAACACCCAGATGTAACAACAATAATCTGGCTGTGCTCTACCAAAGATCAGCGACATCTGACTGAGTCAGGAATCAGTGAAACAGATGTAACAATACTAATCTGGCTGTGCTCTACCAAAGATCAGCGACATCTGACTGAGTCAGGAATCAGTGAAACAGATGTAACAATACTAATCTGGCTGTGCTGTACCAAACATCAGCGACATCTGACTGAGTCAGGAATCAGTGAAACAGATGTAACAATACTAATCTGGCTGTGCTATACCAAACATCAGCGACATCTGACTGAGTCAGGAATCAGTGAAACAGATGTAACAATACTAATCTGGCTGTGCTGTACCAAAGATCAGCTACATCTGACTGAGTCAGGAATCATTGACAGACAGATGTAACAACAATTAGTAAAAATGTGTTACGTTTGTCATGAGTGATACTAAAATGAAGCAAGAATTAGTGTCATTGGGGTGCATATTTGAGGGGTCAGGGTGTAATTTCAGGGAGATTGGGCTGTATATTTCAGGAGGCAGGGTGTGATTTCAGGGAGAAAGGGTTAGAGTATGATTCAGTGAGATTGGGCTGTATATTTCAGAGGGCTAGGTATGATATCAGGCAGATTGGGCTGTACATTTCAGGGGTCAGGGTATGATTTCAGGGAGGTTGGTGCGTATATTTCAGAGAGCCGGGTATGATTTCAGGGAGATTGATGAGTATATTTCAGAGGGCAGGGTATAATTTCAGGGAGATTGGGGTGTATATTTCTGGGGCAGGGTATGGTTTCAGGGAGATTGGTGAGTATATTTCAGAGGGCAGGGTATGATTTCAGCGGGTAGGTTATGATGTCAGGGAGATTGGGCTGTATATTTCAGGGGGCAGGTTATGATTTCAGGGAGACTGGTGAGTATATTTCAGGGGGTAGGGTGTGATTTCAGGGAGATTGGCTGGTACGTTTCACAGCGCCTGGGACCAGATATTGTTTGTAAGCCACCAAAAAAATATATATTATTTCATATTACTAAGAGTTAAATAAGATGAATAGTTTGTTTATATACTTATATACTTATATATTTATGTCTGTTTTTTTTTTGTATGTATGTGTATATATATATAGCGAGAGAAAGAGAGAGAGATTAATATATATATATATATGTGTGTGCAGGCGAGAATATTTATAAATATATGCATATATAGTCTTTAAGACTATACAGAGCATTTGAAGATTTTCCAAATTGAAGGATGAGTATTTTAAACTTTATTTTATCATGAGTTAAGGCTCTATTGATCTTTCCCTGGATTTCACTCAATTCTGTGGATGAATCTATATCCTGATTCTCTTTGAGATGAGTTTGAATTATTTTTCCCACATCTTACGTTAACTATTTTTCCCATTTTGACGCTAAAGTCACTTATATGTTATGGAATACTGTTGGCTTCTTGCTACAATATTTTTCTATACCTTTCATATATGTATGTATGTATGTATGTATGTATGTATGTATGTATGTATGTAAGACCTGTCAAAGGGCAAAGGAGCTCTTAAGAGTCAATGGCCATCCAAAATCACCGGGAGAGATGACCCTTTAGCCTTTGTCAAGGCAGAATTCTAGGAGAAGGAAAACTCTGATATAACACCTGCAACTCTGATGGTATCCAATGATGTTGACTTGTTCTTCTTTTTGGTAAATATCATCTTGGTTAAGAGAGTGGGACTGGCTTTGTGCAGTGCCTTTGCTCACTATAAAAGCTTCACGGCACAGGCATTGCTTTATATCTGGAGATCTCTCTGCACTTGTCGTCACAGGGTACCATGGGCCCAGCACTATGTGTCAATATTTGTCACAAGTGTAGTGTTTGTACCAGAGTTTTCAAGTTGCTGGTTGGACTAAAAAGTCACACTCGTTCAGCGCATCGGTAGGGGTTCTCCTATATGGATATAAAGTAGTGGCCGTACTCGAAAACGAGTTGGCAGCCACCATGTATGTATGTATGTATGTATGTATGTATGTGTGTGTGTGTGTATATATATGTGTGTGTGGGTGTGTGTGTATTTGTGTGTGGGTGTGTGTGTATGTGTGTATGCATGTGTGTGTGCATGTATGCGTGTGTGTGTATGTGAGTATGTCTGTATGTGTGTATGTGTGTGTTTGTGAGTATGCCTGTGTGTTTGTCAATGTGTGTTCATGTGAGTGTGCCTGTGAGTGTGCCTGTGTTTATATGTGTGTGTGTATGTGTGTATGTGTGATGTGTGTGTGTGTGTGTGTGTGTGTGTGTGCCTGCATGTGGTTGCGCATCAGTATATCTTCATTAAACATTTTTAGAAACAAATATACAAATCAATTTAACTAATGAAGAATTACATTTCCTTCAAATCCGTCTTTTTCTTTCTTTCCCGCCAATTCTCCAGAGACAAACATCATAATTCAAAGACGTCTGTTTATTAATTCTATCATGCGAATACAGATGAAGATAAACATCTCTTTCTCTCTCTCTCTCCCTCTCCAACATTCTTCTCTCTCGTCTCTGTCTCTCTTCCCCTTTCTCTCTCTCTCCAACTTTCATATCTCTCCTCACTCTCTGTCTCTCTTTCTCTCTCTCTCCAACTTTCATATCTCTCCTCACTCTCTGTCTCTCTTTCTCTCTCTCTCTCTCCAACTTTCATATATCTCCTCACTCTCTGTCTCTGTCTCTGTTCCACACTGTTGTATTTCGTCACTCTCTCTCTCTCCTCTCTATCCCCTTTCTATCTCTCTATCTATCTCTTGCTCTCTCTCTCTCTCTCTCCAACTTCCATATCTCTCCTCACTCTGTCTCTCTATCTATCTATCTCTCTCCTACAATCACACCTCTCCAGGGCGAGCCTCACAAATCCCAACCCATTTCTCGAATTGCACTAAAAACTTTGTCTGTTTCTGTCTCGTTGTTGTTGTTGTTATTATTGTTGTTGTAGTTGATGTTGCCGTTATTGCTGCCGTTCTTATTACCATTGTGACAGTTGTTGTTGTTGTTGTTGTATTAATTGTCTTGGTTGTTATGTTTGCTAATGTTGATGTCTTTGTGGTTGTTGTTGTTGTTGTTGTTGTCGTTGTTTTCTTTCAGAACATATTCCAGTATTTATACGAATGGTAATACAGCTTCTGTTGTTGCTGTTGCTATTATTATTATTGCTGTTGCTGTTCTTAACGTTGTTTTAGTCGTTGACGTGGTTGTTGTTGTCGTTAGTGTTGTTGGTCTGGTTATTGTTGTCGTTGCCTTGCTATGTGAAAACATTTAATTGCTCCCCCTCGTGAATCAAGTGGTTGGGGCGTTGAACCCCTACATTCTATGACGTCAATGTTCACCATTTGTTAACTCTAATAAAAAAAAATATTATGAAAACCTTCCAATTGACTTAATGTCAGAAACTCAGCTTCGATTTGAAACTATTTAACAATTTTAGACAATGTATAACAGGTTCCTTTCAATCACTCCGTTCCCAGATTTAAATATCATTGGAGATGCCTTATTAGACTTCTGTTGTTGTAATGGACGCTCTATTATGTACACCTTCTTTCAGGAAGGCATCTAATAATATACATAGTATAAGGAGAATCAGGGACAGAGATAAATAATTGATTTTGTTATAGTTTCTGATCTCTTTGATTCTGCGCTGGATGTTCGTGTTAAGAGGGGGGCTGAGCTGTCAACTGATCACCATCTAGTTATCTGAAACTTGAGACTATCTAAAGCCAAAAAAAGACGATAAAGCTGACTGCTCCAGGGCGATTTACTGGATAGGGTGGGAAGCGTTAGTAGATATGGAAGTCAGGACCGGGTATGCAGATACTATTGCATCCAAATTCAGAGAATTCCTTGATCAGACTGAGTACGTTGAGACAGAATGGAGATTGTTCATCTCAGCGTTTCTGCTTCAGCTGTTAAATACCGGGGAAGAAATAGGCTTCTTGTGACGCCCTATGGCAGGAGGACCCCTTGGTTCAATCAAGAGTTCAAAGATGACATCCGAGGAAAGAAAGAGGGGAGGCATATAAGCATGGTTTGGAAATAAGTCCTCATTCTTATACTTGTACACGAAGTATCGCAAGAAAGAGTGTAAATGCGTCCAAAATGAAGACATGGCAGTGCTTTCGTGTTAAGCTGGAATTCTACTTCAGATCAGCAAATAAAGTGTTCTGGCAGACCATCCACCGACTTCGTAATAGGAAGTCCTCCTCCATTCCTGCTATCAGGAACGCGTCTGGGGTTCTCCTCTCTTCAGATAGGTGCATCCTTGCGAAATGGAGTGAATATATTTCTGATCCACTGAACCCGATCATAACAGCATATTCTGATGTATACGAGGTGCATCTGGGAGCGGTGACCAATCCCTCGAAGGCTGAGGTTACAAGAGCAGTTACAGAGCTCAAATGTGGCAAGGCCACTGGGGAAGATGAGATCTGGTCCGAGATGTTAAATGATGGTATTCTCTGGCTTTCTGACATATGCCTGGTGGCTTGGGTCTCTGGAAAAGCACCTACGCAATAGAAATTGGGAGTGATAATTACTATTTTCAAAAAAAAAATGAGACGAGTAATTTTACCAATTACAGAGGGATCCTCTTGTTAAGCCTCCCGGGTAAAGTCTATGCTAAGTGTCTGGCAAAGAGATGCAAGGAAAGTATCGAGTCCAAACTAGCTGATGAACCGTGCGATGTTCGCCCCCGACGCAATATTCACATTGCGGTAGCTCTTGTGATTATTGTCAAGATGTATATTCTTGTTTTGTAGATCTCGAAATGGTCGTGCAGGAGTATGGGATCGATGGTCAGCTTCCTGATAGAATGATGTCTCAATCGATTGCCCGAGTATTAGTGTTCGGATACATGGTGCTAAATCAAAACTTTCAATGTGGGAGTCGCACTCCGCCAACAGTGAGTTATGTCACCTCTCCCGCTCATTATTTTTATGAATATGATTGACATGCACAGCCAGGT
>CAXHJY010000023.1:150000-165000 GCA_964016885.1 Eledone cirrhosa
TCATACATACATACATATTTACATACATATATACATATATACATATATACATACATTCACACCGACATATAAACATACATACATACATTCATACATTTATACATACATACATATTTACATACATATATACATATATACATACAAACATTCACACATACATATAAACATACATACACACATACATACATACATACATATTTACATACATATATACATATATACATACAAACATATATACACACATAAATATATACATATATACATAGATACATACATAGATATTTACTTGTTAAAATGATGAAATGACGCTAATGTACACTTTGAAAATCTTTCCCTTTTGGCGACTTCTTCAGATGTGAATAAGATAAAAAAAAAAGATAATTTGTTCCGATAGCAGAATCACTTTCAAATGTATATATATATATATATATATATATATATATATATGTGTGTGTGTGTGTGTGTCTGTGTGTGTGTACGTATGTGTATATATGGATGTATGTATGTGTGTACGTATGAATGTATATACTTAAATGTGAATAAATATATATATGTACGATTGAGTCTATACATCTATCTATGTATGCATACTTGTATATATATATATATGTATGTAGGTATGTATATATATATATATATATATATATATGCATGTATGTATGTAGATATGAATATATGTCTGTTTGTATGAATGCGGCTATAAATGTATGATTGTAAGACTATTTTCCTGCATGTATAATCTATATACTTTCGCTTGAATGTAAATAATTATATATATATATATATATATATATACACACCCACATTATATATATATATATATATATATATATATATATATATATATATATATATATATATATATATATAATGTGGGTGTGTATATGAGTGTGCGAGTGCTTGGCGCTATACGAAATATATATATATATATATATATATATATATATTGAGGTATATGATTTTTAATGCGATGAAATACCAATGATGGTTGGCAAATCACTGATGAGGGACTAATTTTATAATATGTAACCCATGTGCAACCACGCAGTATTACTCTTTCTTCCCATGTTTTATTTATATATATATATATATATATATATATATATATATACGATGTCAGACTTGTGGTTTTTGTGCACTAATCTATATTTCGTCATGCTTGTTTTTCTTATATGTATACACCAATGACTGCGTCTGTGTATGCGTGTGTGTGTCTGTGTGTAAATGTGTGTGTCTCTGTCTGTGTGTGTACATGTGTCTCTATATGTCTGTGTATGTGTGTGTACGTGCGTGTCTGTGTGTGTGTACATGTGTGTAGTTATGTGTCTGTGTACGTGCATGTACGTGTGTGTGCGTGTAGATGCATGTGTATGTATGTGTCTGTATGTGTGTGTACGTGTGTGTACGTGTGTGTCTGTGTGTGTCTGTGTGTGTCTGTGTGTACGTGTGTGTGTGTGTGTACATGTGTGTCTGTATGTGTCAGTGTATGTGTGTGTACATGTGTGTCTGTATTTGTGTGTACGTGTTTGTCTGTGTGTGTGTGTGTGTGTACGTGTGTCTGCATTTGTTTGTGTACGTGTGTGTACGTGTGTGTGTGTATGTGTGTGTGTATGTACATGTGTGTCTGTATGTGTCAGTGTATGTGTTTGTACGTGTGAGTCTGTATTTGTGTGTGTACGTGTATCTGTATATGTCTGTGCATGTCTGTATCTGTGTGTGTTCTGTGTGTGTGTGTGTGTGTGTGTGTGTGTGTGTATGTGTGTGTGTGTGTGTGTGTGTGTGTGTCTATGTATGTGTGTGTATGTGTGTATACGTGTCTGTCTCTTTACGTCTGGGTTCCTTTGTGTTCTGTAGAAGATGATGTTACAACGTCTGTCTATGTTTTCATGAAACACACTTCAAAAATTGCATAGCAAAGGCGTTGAAAATCTCAAGGAAAAATTCCATTGATACAAAGATTAGAGGATTTCTCTACTTTATTGAAGACTTATCCTTAAGTAAAAGTCTGTTTACTTGCTTTCTTCAGTCAGGTTCCTTTTATTTTGTATTTTATATATTCCCTCACGGCTTTTTATTATCTGTCTCGTATGCGAATCTCTTGTTAGGATTCTCCTCAATAGAAAATAACTACACACATATTTTATATGTTAGAAGTAATATCTATGAATATATATATATGTATATACATATATATATATATATATGTTCATACACACACATATATATTTATATTTATAAATATATATATACATTTATATACATATATATATATACATTTATATATTCATACACACACATATATATTTATAAATATATATATACATTTATATACATATACACACACATATATTTATATTTATAAATATATATCTACATTTATATACATATATATATACAATTATATATTCATACACACATATATTTATATTTATAAATATATATATATACTTTTATATACATATATACATACATATACATATACATATATATACATATACATATATATACATATACATATACATATATATACATATACATATATATACATATATATACATATATATATACATATACATATATATATATACATACATATATATACATATATATATACATATACATATACATATATACATATATATATATACATATATATATATACATATACATACATATATATATACATATACATATATACATATATATATATACATATACATACATATATATATACATATACATATATACATATATATATATATATACATATACATATACATATACATATATATACATATATATACATATACATATACATATACATATATATATATACATATATATACATATATATACATATATATACATATACATATATATACATACATTTATATACATATACATATATATACATTTATATACATATACATATACATATATATATACAATGATATTGAAGAAATGGAAACTATATTTATTCTATATATTTCAAGTGTAACAAAAATGGTACGCTATCATCAGATAAAATACGAAGTGAGTTTTATAAATGTTGACATAACCAAAGATAATATACCTTAACAGATAATTCTATCTGATGATAGCGTACGAAAATGTGTTACCCTTGAAATATATATATTCAGAAAAAATCTTGTTGAGTACTCTGATTCAGTTATAAACATTTATATTTGTTGAATTACCAACAAATTGATTATCCCTTCTGCTTATCTTTTCTCTCTCTCTCTCTATATATATATATATATTATATATATATATATATATATATATATATACATACATACATACAATGGTGTATATGAAAATCTATAAGATGTGTTTATATAAAATAGACACAGGAGAGCCTTGTATCAATTTTTTTTCAACATTTAATCTGCGAACATGTTCCTGTGGTTGATGCGTATCCTATCCGATGTTGTTTGTTAATACTATTTGAAAATAATCCTCTGCAGCGAATGTTCGGTACGCCAAATCTATATAGTCTCTTGGTGGTGTTCATTTAAGTACCACTGAAATAAATATTCCTGATGAGATATTAACGAATCTTGAGACATCTGTCTAGCATCCTTACCGGCAACTGGGGTAACTGTAACATGTTCTGAAGACAAATGAGAAAAACATATTTTCATCACAAAATATTTGTTGTTCACAGCGAGTCTCTCTTGTGTATATATTTTCACATACATATTGTGCACTACTTCTCATATATATATATATATATATATATACGGCGTCCCCAAAATTGTAAACACACTTTGATTACCTGTACAGGCAATCATAATTAGAATGCAGTTGACGAGGGCATACATCTTTTGGGACACCCTTGATATATATATATATATATATATATATATATATATATATATATGCGTGTGTGTGTATATGTAAACGTGTGAGCGTGTATATATGCGTATCTGTATAATGTATAAAATACTAAACTTATTTAGGAGAAAGTTATTCAAGATTGCCACAGGCCTGGATTAATTAAGGCTACATTGTATTATTTTGTTACGGGATCTTTAATTCATTGAAACAACAACCATCGTCCGTTGTTTACAGCAATGAAGGAGGGACTGGGATAATTTCAGTGAATGAAAAAAATTGTTATGTTTTGAATTAATATTGTTGGTGAAAAGGACCCATATATCTTTTCTAGGAGGTGGGGACTACGCTGTGTAGACAGGTGTTTTGGCAGGAGGGCACTACGCTGTGTAGACAGGTGTTTTGGGAGGTGGGGACTACGCTGTGTAGACAGGTGTTTTGGGAGGTGGGCACTACGCTGTGTAGACAGGTGTTTTGGGAGGTGGGCACTACGCTGTGTAGACAGGTGTTTTGGGAGGTGGGGACTACGCTGTGTAGACAGGTGTTTTGGGAGGTGGGCACTACGCTGTGTAGACAGGTGTTTTGGGAGGTGGGGACTACGCTGTGTAGACAGGTGTTTTGGGAGGTGGGCACTACGCTGTGTAGACAGGTGTTTTGGGAGGTGGGCACTACGCTGTGTAGACAGGTGTTTTGGGAGGTGGGGACTACGCTGTGTAGACAGGTGTTTTGGGAGATGGGGACTACGCTGTGTAGACAGGTGTTTTGGGAGGTGGGCACTACGCTGTGTAGACAGGTGTTTTGGGAGGTGGGCACTACGCTGTGTAGACAGGTGTTTTGGGAGGTGGGCACTACGCTGTGTAGACAGGTGTTTTGGGAGGTGGGCACTACGCTGTGTAGACAGGTGTTTTGGGAGGTGGGGACTACGCTGTGTAGACAGGTGTTTTGGGAGGTGGGCACTACGCTGTGTAGACAGGTGTTTTGGGAGGTGGGGACTACGCTGTGTAGACAGGTGTTTTGGGAGGTGGGCACTACGCTGTGTAGACAGGTGTTTTGGGAGGTGGGCACTACGCTGTGTAGACAGGTGTTTTGGGAGGTGGGCACTACGCTGTGTAGACAGGTGTTTTGGGAGGTGGGCACTACGCTGTGTAGACAGGTGTTTTGGGAGGTGGGGACTACGCTGTGTAGACAGGTGTTTTGGGAGGTGGGCACTACGCTGTGTAGACAGGTGTTTTGGGAGGTGGGGACTACGCTGTGTAGACAGGTGTTTTGGGAGGTGGGGACTACGCTGTGTAGACAGGTGTTTTGGGAGGTGGGCACTACGCTGTGTAGACAGGTGTTTTGGGAGGTGGGCACTACGCTGTGTAGACAGGTGTTTTGGGAGGTGGGCACTACGCTGTGTAGACAGGTGTTTTGGGAGGTGGGGACTACGCTGTGTAGACAGGTGTTTTGGGAGGTGGGGACTACGCTGTGTAGACAGGTGTTTTGGGAGGTGGGCACTACGCTGTGTAGACAGGTGTTTTGGCAGGAGGGCACTACGCTGTGTAGACAGGTGTTTTGGGAGGTGGGCACTACGCTGTGTAGACAGGTGTTTTGGGAGGTGGGCACTACGCTGTGTAGACAGGTGTTTTGGGAGGTGGGGACTACGCTGTGTAGACAGGTGTTTTGGGAGGTGGGCACTACGCTGTGTAGACAGGTGTTTTGGGAGGTGGGGACTACGCTGTGTAGACAGGTGTTTTGGGAGGTGGGCACTACGCTGTGTAGACAGGTGTTTTGGCAGGAGGGCACTACGCTGTGTAGACAGGTGTTTTGGAAGGTGGGCACTACGCTGTGTAGACAGGTGTTTTGGGAGGTGGGGACTACGCTGTGTAGACAGGTGTTTTGGCAGGAGGGCACTACGCTGTGTAGACAGGTGTTTTGGAAGGTGGGCACTACGCTATGTAGACAGGTGTTTTGGCAGGAGGGCACTACGCTGTGTAGACAGGTGTTTTGGGAGGTGGGCATTACGCTGTGTAGACAGGTGTTTTGGGAGGTGGGCACTACGCTGTGTAGACAGGTGTTTTGGGAGGTGGGCACTACGCTGTGTAGACAGGTGTTTTGGGAGGTGGGCACTACGCTGTGTAGACAGGTGTTTTGGGAGGTGGGCACTACGCTGTGTAGACAGGTGTTTTGGGAGGTGGGGACTACGCTGTGTAGACAGGTGTTTTGGGAGGTGGGCACTACGCTGTGTAGACAGGTGTTTTGGGAGGTGGGGACTACGCTGTGTAGATAGGTGTTTTGGGAGGTGAGTATTACGCTGTGTAGACAGGTGTTTTGGGAGGTGGGCACTACGCTGTGTAGACAGGTGTTTTGGGAGGTGGGCACTACGCTGTGTAGACAGGTGTTTTGGGAGGTGAGTATTACGCTGTGTAGACAGGTGTTTTGGGAGGTGGGCACTACGCTGTGTAGACAGGTGTTTTGGGAGGTGGGCACTACGCTGTGTAGACAGGTGTTTTGGGAGGTGAGTATTACGCTGTGTAGACAGGTGTTTTGGGAGGAGGGCATTACGCTGTGTAGATAGGTGTTTTGGGAGGTGGGCACTACGCTGTGTAGACAGGTGTTTTGGGAGGTGGGCACTACGCTGTGTAGACAGGTGTTTTGGGAGGTGAGTATTACGCTGTGTAGACAGGTGTTTTGGGAGGTGGGCACTACGCTGTGTAGACAGGTGTTTTGGGAGGTGGGCACTACGCTGTGTAGACAGGTGTTTTGGGAGGTGAGTATTACGCTGTGTAGACAGGTGTTTTGGGAGGAGGGCATTACGCTGTGTAGATAGGTGTTTTGGGAGGTGGGCACTACGCTGTGTAGACAGGTGTTTTGGGAGGTGGGCACTACGCTGTGTAGACAGGTGTTTTGGGAGGTGAGTATTACGCTGTGTAGACAGGTGTTTTGGGAGGTGGGCACTACGCTGTGTAGACAGGTGTTTTGGGAGGTGAGTATTACGTTGTGTAGACAGGTGTTTTGGGAGGAGGGCATTACGCTGTGTAGATAGGTGTTTTGGGAGGTGGGCACTACGCTGTGTAGACAGGTGTTTTGGGAGGTGGGCACTACGCTGTGTAGACAGGTGTTTTGGGAGGTGAGTATTACGCTGTGTAGACAGCTGTTTTGGGAGGTGAGTATTACGCTGTGTAGACAGGTGTTTTGGGAGGTGAGTATTACGCTGTGTAGACAGGTGTTTTGGGAGGTGAGTATTACGCTGTGTAGACAGGTGTTTTGGGAGGTGGGCACTACGCTGTGTAGACAGGTGTTTTGGGAGGTGAGTATTACGTTGTGTAGACAGGTGTTTTGGGAGGTGGGCACTACGCTGTGTAGACAGGTGTTTTGGGAGGTGAGTATTACGCTGTGTAGACAGGTGTTTTGGGAGGTGGGCACTACGCTGTGTAGACAGGTGTTTTGGGAGGTGGGCATTACGCTGTGTAGATAGGTGTTTTGGGAGGTGGGCACTACGCTGTGTAGACAGGTGTTTTGGGAGGTGGGCACTACGCTGTGTAGACAGGTGTTTTGGGAGGTGAGTATTACGCTGTGTAGACAGGTGTTTTGGGAGGTGGGCACTACGCTGTGTAGACAGGTGTTTTGGGAGGTGAGTATTACGTTGTGTAGACAGGTGTTTTGGGAGGTGGGCACTACGCTGTGTAGACAGGTGTTTTGGGAGGTGAGTATTACGCTGTGTAGACAGGTGTTTTGGGAGGTGGGCACTACGCTGTGTAGACAGGTGTTTTGGGAGGTGGGCATTACGCTGTGTAGATAGGTGTTTTGGGAGGTGAGTATTACGCTGTGTAGACAGGTGTTTTGGGAGGTGGGCACTACGCTGTGTAGACAGGTGTTTTGGGAGGTGAGTATTACGCTGTGTAGACAGGTGTTTTGGGAGGTGGGCACTACGCTGTGTAGACAGGTGTTTTGGGAGGTGAGTATTACGCTGTGTAGACAGGTGTTTTGGGAGGTGGGCACTACGCTGTGTAGACAGGTGTTTTGGGAGGTGGGGACTACGCTGTGTAGACAGGTGTTTTGGGAGGTGGGCACTACGCTGTGTAGACAGGTGTTTTGGGAGGTGGGGACTACGCTGTGTAGACAGGTGTTTTGGCAGGAGGGCACTACGCTGTGTAGACAGGTGTTTTGGGAGGTGGGCACTACGCTGTGTAGACAGGTGTTTTGGGAGGTGAGTATTACGCTGTGTAGACAGGTGTTTTGGGAGGTGGGCACTACGCTGTGTAGACAGGTGTTTTGGGAGGTGGGGACTACGCTGTGTAGACAGGTGTTTTGGCAGGAGGGCACTACGCTGTGTAGACAGGTGTTTTGGGAGGTGGGCACTACGCTGTGTAGACAGGTGTTTTGGGAGGTGGGCACTACGCTGTGTAGACAGGTGTTTTGGGAGGTGGGCACTACGCTGTGTAGACAGGTGTTTTGGCAGGAGGGCACTACGCTGTGTAGACAGGTGTTTTGGGAGGTGGGCACTACGCTGTGTAGACAGGTGTTTTGGCAGGAGGGCACTACGCTGTGTAGACAGGTGTTTTGGGAGGTGGGCACTACGCTGTGTAGACAGGTGTTTTGGCAGGAGGGCACTACGCTGTGTAGACAGGTGTTTTGGGAGGTGGGCACTACGCTGTGTAGACAGGTGTTTTGGGAGGTGGGCACTACGCTGTGTAGACAGGTGTTTTGGGAGGTGGGCACTACGCTGTGTAGACAGGTGTTTTGGCAGGAGGGCACTACGCTGTGTAGACAGGTGTTTTGGGAGGTGGGCACTACGCTGTGTAGACAGGTGTTTTGGGAGGTGGGGACTACGCTGTGTAGACAGGTGTTTTGGGAGGAGGGCACTACGCTGTGTAGACAGGTGTTTTGGCAGGAGGGCACTACGCTGTGTAGACAGGTGTTTTGGGAGGTGGGGACTACGCTGTGTAGACAGGTGTTTTGGCAGGAGGGCACTACGCTGTGTAGACAGGTGTTTTGGGAGGAGGGCACTACGCTGTGTAGACAGGTGTTTTGGCAGGAGGGCACTACGCTGTGTAGACAGGTGTTTTGGGAGGTGGGGACTACGCTGTGTAGACAGGTGTTTTGGGAGGTGGGCACTACGCTGTGTAGACAGCTGTTTTGGGAGGTGGGCACTACGCTGTGTAGACAGGTATTTTGGGAGGTGGGGACTACGCTGTGTAGACAGGTGTTTTGGCAGGAGGGCACTACGCTGTGTAGACAGGTGTTTCGGGAGGTGGGGACTACGCTGTGTAGACAGGTGTTTTGGGAGGTGGGCACTACGCTGTGTAGACAGGTGTTTTGGGAGGTGGGGACTACGCTGTGTAGACAGGTGTTTTGGGAGGTGGGCACTACGCTGTGTAGACAGGTGTTTTGGGAGGTGGGGACTACGCTGTGTAGACAGGTGTTTTGGCAGGAGGGCACTACGCTGTGTAGACAGGTGTTTTGGGAGGTGGGGACTACGCTGTGTAGACAGGTGTTTTGGGAGGTGGGCACTACGCTGTGTAGACAGGTGTTTTGGGAGGTGGGCACTACGCTGTGTAGACAGGTGTTTTGGGAGGTGGGGACTACGCTGTGTAGACAGGTGTTTTGGGAGGTGGGCACTACGCTGTGTAGACAGGTGTTTTGGGAGGTGGGGACTACGCTGTGTAGACAGGTGTTTTGGCAGGAGGGCACTACGCTGTGTAGACAGGTGTTTTGGGAGGTGGGGACTACGCTGTGTAGACAGGTGTTTTGGGAGGTGGGCACTACGCTGTGTAGACAGGTGTTTTGGGAGGTGGGCACTACGCTGTGTAGACAGGTGTTTTGGGAGGTGGGGACTACGCTGTGTAGACAGGTATTTTGGGAGGTGGGGACTACGCTGTGTAGACAGGTGTTTTGGGAGGTGGGGACTACGCTGTGTAGACAGGTGTTTTGGGAGGTGGGGACTACGCTGTGTAGACAGGTGTTTTGGGAGGTGGGCACTACGCTGTGTAGACAGGTGTTTTGGCAGGAGGGCACTACGCTGTGTAGACAGGTGTTTTGGGAGGTGGGCACTACGCTGTGTAGACAGGTGTTTTGGGAGCTGGGCACTACGCTGTGTAGACAGGTGTTTTGGGAGGTGGGCACTACGCTGTGTAGACAGGTGTTTTGGGAGGTGGGCACTACGCTGTGTAGACAGGTGTTTTGGGAGGAGAGTATTACGCTGTGTAGACAGGTGTTTTGGGAGGTGGGCATTACGCTGTGTAGACAGGTGTTTTGGGAGGTGGGCATTACGCTGTGTAGACAGGTGTTTTGGGAGGTGGGCACTACGCTGTGTAGACAGGTATTTTGGGAGGTGGGGACTACGCTGTGTAGACAGGTGTTTTGGCAGGAGGGCACTACGCTGTGTAGACAGGTGTTTTGGGAGGTGGGGACTACGCTGTGTAGACAGGTGTTTTGGGAGGTGGGCACTACGCTGTGTAGACAGGTGTTTTGGGAGGTGGGGACTACGCTGTGTAGACAGGTGTTTTGGGAGGTGGGCACTACGCTGTGTAGACAGGTGTTTTGGGAGGTGGGGACTACGCTGTGTAGACAGGTGTTTTGGCAGGAGGGCACTACGCTGTGTAGACAGGTGTTTTGGGAGGTGGGGACTACGCTGTGTAGACAGGTGTTTTGGGAGGTGGGCACTACGCTGTGTAGACAGGTGTTTTGGGAGGTGGGCACTACGCTGTGTAGACAGGTGTTTTGGGAGGTGGGGACTACGCTGTGTAGACAGGTGTTTTGGGAGGTGGGCACTACGCTGTGTAGACAGGTGTTTTGGGAGGTGGGGACTACGCTGTGTAGACAGGTGTTTTGGCAGGAGGGCACTACGCTGTGTAGACAGGTGTTTTGGGAGGTGGGGACTACGCTGTGTAGACAGGTGTTTTGGGAGGTGGGCACTACGCTGTGTAGACAGGTGTTTTGGGAGGTGGGGACTACGCTGTGTAGACAGGTATTTTGGGAGGTGGGGACTACGCTGTGTAGACAGGTGTTTTGGGAGGTGGGGACTACGCTGTGTAGACAGGTGTTTTGGGAGGTGGGGACTACGCTGTGTAGACAGGTGTTTTGGGAGGTGGGCACTACGCTGTGTAGACAGGTGTTTTGGGAGGTGGGCACTACGCTGTGTAGACAGGTGTTTTGGGAGCTGGGCACTACGCTGTGTAGACAGGTGTTTTGGGAGGTGGGCACTACGCTGTGTAGACAGGTGTTTTGGGAGGTGGGCACTACGCTGTGTAGACAGGTGTTTTGGGAGGAGAGTATTACGCTGTGTAGACAGGTGTTTTGGGAGGTGGGCATTACGCTGTGTAGACAGGTGTTTTGGGAGGTGGGCATTACGCTGTGTAGACAGGTGTTTTGGGAGGTGGGCATTACGCTGTGTAGACAGGTGTTTTGGGAGGTGGGCACTACGCTGTGTAGACAGGTGTTTTGATCTTAATCCATTTTGTCAGTGTAAGAGTCTGACTTTTAGTATAATTTAAAACGTCTGTTAATTTTCTCTGGATTCTAGAGATACAAACGTTTGCGTACATGTTTCCGTATTCAGTGTGGTAGATTGGTAGAATCAGTAGTGCGCCAGACACTATGCTTTGTGGCAGAGAGTTACGTTACATTACGTTCTGAGTTCAAATCTCGCCAAGGTTACCTTTGCCTCTCGTCCTTGCGGGCTCGATAAAGTAAAGCTCAATTAATGCACTGGGGTAGATTTAATCGGTTTTCACCTCCCCCCAAATTGCTGGATTTCTGTCTAAATTAGAAACAAATTATAACAACTAATAAGATCAATTAAATCGACTAAAGCATCGGACCGTCAAATTAATAAATATTAAGCCATCTTCAGAAACCCTTTTATTGGGGGGAAAGGGGACTGCCTATAAATGTGCAGACAACAGTTATCGGACCAACAGAAACGCCCAGCAATATTCACACATGTTGTGCCTTTATTCCTCTACTTTAAATATTAAATTGATATTATAATTTATACAAGTGTATGGCATTATCGGTAGAGTGTCGGACGCCATGCTTTGACGCATTGATTTACGGCCCTTTACGATCTGATTTCAAATCCCGCCGAGGTTAACTTTGCCTTTCATCCTTACGGGGTCGATAGAATAAAGTACCAGTAATACACTGGGTATTTGCTGGCCTTGTGCCAAGAGTAGAAACAATTATAATTTTACAAATGGATTGGCAGTATCGGTAGAGGATCTGACGCCATGCTTTGCAGCATAGAGTTACGGCTCTTTACGGTCTGAATTCAAATCCCGCCGAGGTTAACTTTACCTTTCGGCCTTACAGGGTCGATAAAATAAAGTACCAGTAATACTCTGATTAATTGATGTGCCAAAAGTAGAAACGATTATAATTTATACAATAGATAATATGTATTTTTACCTTCAACCTTATTTCTGACGTTTAACGCAGTTTTTTTCTTTTTTCTTTTTTTTTTTCTAAATATTCTCTTTATTCTTCTGTAATACTCCTTTCTAAAAATATCCTTCGTGGTACTATATTGCATCTCATAACATTTGATTAGGGATTCGGTTTTTGTTCTCTGATTTTTGCGTTTAAACACAACTTCGAGTTTTTAATTATTTTCCAATTAGACAGTTTTTTTATCGTTACACCAATTCTATACATATTTTTGTTAGCAGAAATGAATTCATAAAGAATTTACAAAGTTACTTATCCAGTTGCCTGTTTTATATAGCTTACATTACCTTTCTAGAGCTAATTATTGTAGGGCGAACCTACCAAATTATGTATTGAGGGTTATTATACATTAAGTATAATTATTTCGAAGCTCAGATAAATGAATATCGTGAAGTGAGAGATATAATGAAGCGACTAAGGCGGTGGAGAGGCAGAATCGTGTGTCTGACATAATTTGCGGAATATAGTTATGAACTTCTAAGTTCTGAATTCAAATCGCGCCGAGGATATATTTGCATTTCATCCTGTGATCGATAACAAAGCACCAGTAACGCACTGGGGTCGATTTAAAAGATGTTCCTCATCCCTTCAAATTGCTGGCCTTGTAACATATATAGAAACAATTATTACATTATCTTCATCATGCAGCAATATCGACGTCTTTTTACTCTCTTTGGCATGGAGGGGGTTGATAAATAGGTTTAGTACTGAGGCAATTTTGTTATTATGCAGTGTTTCCAATATCCAGTTGTGTGTTCTGCTGCCAAACACTGTGCAGTAATCAATCCACTCAATGTTTAGATCATTCTATATCTGTTTTAATATTTGTGATAAGAACAGCCATGTTTACCAATAGATGTTCCTCTTTTACATCCATATATCGCGAGAAGAAACTCTTTCTTCTCCGCAAGAAACATTAATATTATAAATTTCCTTATGAGATGCTAGCATTTTACATACATACATGTACACACACATACATACACACTCACACACACACGTTGTGTGTGTGTGTGTGTGTGAGTGTGTTCGTCAGTTGATATATTTATATATATAATTATATATACATATATATATACATATATATATATACATACATATATTTATATACATATATACATATACATACATATATTTATATATACATATACATATATATTTATATATACATATACATATATATATTTATATATACATATACATATATATATTTATATATACATATACATACATATATTTATATATACATATACATACATATATTTATACATATACATACATATTTATATATAATCATATATATATACATATATACACACGCATATATATGTATAAACATATATTCACACACACATACATATATATATATACACACACATACATATATATATATATACACACACATACATATATATACATATATATATACACACACATACATATATATAAAATATATATATATATATATATACACCCACATACATATACACACACATATACACATACACACACATACACACACATATATATATAAACATATCCAACAATAAGCACCCACCCAAATATTTCACTTCTTTATTGTCGGTGAAGAGGTTATTGATCTTCAGTGCTTTCTATGCCGTCGTGCGGTTCGATTTCAGAATCAATATTCATTTCCTCTCTGGTAAGCAATCTACTGTCCAGTCTGGTCATTTCAATAATTTAGTTAACGCTCCTGCAATGTTATTTTTTCACTTGCTTTGTCGTTTAATGAAAAAAAAACCTCCAAACTTTCTGAATTCTGCTAAAACTTCCAGATGCTACTGTTTAGAGATTTGTTTTCTTTTTTCCTACATACCTCTGTAGTTATACTTGATAGCTTCATTGTTATTTTTTGGCAGTATCGGTAGAGCAACAGACACCATGCTCTGCAGCATCGAGTTATGGTCCTTTACGTTCTGAGTTCAAATCTGCCGAGGTTAACTTTGCCTTTCATCCTTTCAGGGTCGATAAAATAAAGTACCAGTTATGCGCTGTTGTAATTGCTGGCCTTGTGCCAAAAATAGAAATATTATTACTGTTAAAGATTGGCCGTATCTATACAGTGTCGGGCACCATACTTCGGGGCATAGAGTTACGTCACTTTATGCAATATTGTGCATAAAGGTGTGCAGCAGTGTTATACAGTAGCGCCAAGGGTGTACAGTTTGTGTGTGCCCCCCCCCTCCATTTCTTCTCTATATTTTTTGTTTTATTGCATTATTTATTCTCTATAAGGTCAGTGGATTAGCAGTATCGGTAGAGGGTCGGACACCATGCTTTGCAGCATAGAGTTACGTCCCTTTACAATCTGAGTTCAAATCCTGCTGAGGTTAACTTTGCCTTTCATCCTTACGGGGTCGATAAAATAAAGTACCAGTAACGTACTGGGGTCGATTTAATTGATTTTCCCTTCCCCCTAAATTACTGGCCTTGTTCCTATGCTAGAAATCATTATTTATTCTCATTTCTCTCTTTTGCTGTTTATTATTTTAACCCTAACTAAAAGGGGGTGCATTGGCAGTATCGGTAGAGCGTCGGTCAACATGCCCTGTCGTATAGAGTTACGTCCCTTTACATTCTGAGTTCAAATAGGGTTAGCTTTTCCCTTAATCCATTCGGCGTCTATAAAATGTCAGTAATACACTGGGTTTGATTGTATCGACTTACCCATCCCACCAAAGTGTTGGGCTTGTACCTAAATCCGAAAACATTATT
>CAXHJY010000023.1:172500-175000 GCA_964016885.1 Eledone cirrhosa
TGTGAGTGTGTGTGTGTGTGTGAGAGAGAGTGCGTGAGATTGTTTGTGTGTGTGTGTGAGATTGTTTGTGTGTGTATCTATCTGTGTGTCTGTGTGTGTGTGTATGTATGAGTGTGTGAGATTGTCTGTCTGTGTGTGTAAAGTCACGTGGCTTGTGTGTTTGTTGATCGTAAAGTGATTATTCCGATATGCGACGAGTTGTGTTCTAGAACAAGTCACTCTATTCCTCAAAAATAAGCTCTACCTGTAAATCAAAGGTGGCATCTTTAAATTATGGCATCATTATCTTTAAAAATGCACGAATGAAAGCAAGTGTTTCGTTTTATTTCTCTCGTAGTATTAGATATTATTTTCTATTCGCACTGGCGATGGATTGGCAGTAACGGTAGAAGGTCAGACGCCATGCATTGCAGCATAGAGTTACGACCCTTTACAGTCTGAGTTCAATTCCTGCCGATGTCAACTTTCACTTTCATCCTTACGAGGTCGATAAAATAAAGTACCAGTAATGCACTGAGTAATTGCTGGCCTTGTGCCAAATGTAGAAACAATTATCTTCCATTCGCATTATTCAGATGGATGTCATTTATGAGATAGTGCTCGTTATTTTCAATAATTCTGTTTCGTGTTGTAGTTTAATTTGTGTATTTTAGTATATACTAGCAGATTTACCCGTCGTTGCTCGAAACTATGCTAAGAATATACAGCTAGGAAGTAAAAGAAGAACATTATTTGTCCCCAACCTGTCAAAATAAGCAGAAGTCTTCAATAATTAATGCAAACGAATATTTAGTGTAATCTTTGTACACATAAAACTATGTTGATAATGAAGGAAAACACTGAAGAGGATGTAGTTATCCAAATGATTAAAGACAATACACGTTGCAAATCTGTAAACAAACAAGCAGTTTTGCTAAAGTACAAAAAGTTGTAATGAAACAGAGTTGTATACAAACAAAAAAAAAATAATGAGAGTAGAATAAGAGAAAATATATTCTTTGAGAGCATCCTTTGCTGTGAATAGTTACAATTTTAACTTATAATCCAAAATATCCTGCATGACATATTCATTGGTATATTTTGTAATGAGTAAGGTGAAGTTAAAGCGGAGCTGTAATAAGTGTTTTTGTTAACACTAAAGCACTTCAGGATAGACGATATTCTTTGGGTTTTTTTCGGAACAAACGCAAAGAGATTATCTCGACTACTAACTCGTGACCAGGCAACGTAGAATTGTCCGTGCGAACAGCAAAGTTCATCCAAGTGAATTCCAGCGACGGACAGAGTTTGACCTTGCGACTTGTTTATGGACATCGCAAAGGCAACACTAAGGGGAAATTCGGTTCGGCGAAAGGAGAAAGGAGTATCCACGCCTGATGTAGTCAGGCTAATTTTTTTTATTATCACATCCTCGCCTTTTCGACATCCGGATAGAATGGTAGTGTCAATACTAAGTGGTGACAGTTTTTTAACCACAAGGCGTATACCATTGCATAGTTTTGGAGGAGTGATATTTCTCATCAAAATAACTGGTGTTCCCTCTTTCAGAACCAATGTATTAAGAGGTAAACCAATTTCTGAAAAGTTGTTTATCTCCCTTTTTTATAAGGATTGTCAATAATGTTTGTTATCTCCCTTACATCAATTTTTCTACCGATAATTTTGATATCGATTTTTTATTGCTCAACGTGGGTCGATTTGAAAAATGTTTGTGATGCTACAATCTTAGCTCCTGTGCAACGTGCACAGAAAATGTTGTCAAATTCAGTTGGTAATGCATGCAAAGTTGTACACAGACACACACACACACCTCGCTTTTATATATATAAAGATTGACGACGAAGTGGAAGAATCGTTGAGGTGTCGAATTAAAAAAAATCATTCGGTAATAGTCGCGCCTCACTGTGAACTGAGTTCAAATCCAGCCGAGGTCAACCTTGCCTTCCATGCATTCGAGATCGAGAAATAAGATATCAATCCAGTACTGAGATTGCTTCTTCGTCAGTCTCACTTTCTCTCTCTCTCTCTCTCTCTCTCTCTCCTCCCTCTGTCTCTCTCTCTGGAGGAAATCCGCTGTGTTCTTATATGGAAAGTTATGGAAGCTCAGTTAAAAGAGTAATACCGTGTATTTTAGTGGCACCACTATGACTTTAAACAGCATTACGTGTTCTTTACATTTTACTTTAAATATAGATATATATTTGTTGGTGATTCCTGTAGTGATGTCTAGCATTGGCAGAACATAATATAACATGTTTCTGTTGAGGTACAATAAAGAAGAATAGATTTAACCCCCCCCCCCCCCCCCTCCCTCACGTTTATTAATAAGAAGACAAAACAGTCTTATATGACATTATAAATCCCGCCGAGGTTAACTTTGCCTTTCATCCTTACGGGGTCGATAAAATAAAATACCAGTAATGTACTTCGTAATTGCTGGCCTTGTGCCTAAAGTAGAAACAATTATATTATTTTACATTAAAATTTTATTGTGATAATC
>CAXHJY010000025.1:5000-20000 GCA_964016885.1 Eledone cirrhosa
CGATTAGCGAATGTGCAGACGATTAAGTAAATCTTTAGTAGAGTGAATTGGAATCTCCAGTTTGTTTAATAGCTTCATTTGCACTGTACTGCCTTTGTATGCTACAACGCTTTAAAAGTTCGGCGAGTTCATTACTTCGTAAGTTATTGATATTTATTTTTTTATTACGACGGTTAGCAAACTTTCCCTATTAAACGTTTAAATTAATTTTACGGTCTTATAAGGCTGAATTTACTTTAATTCGGGTTATCGTTATGTTTTCTTAACTTCATAAGGCATATTGTTGGTTGAGGGAATATTAATCAAAAACACCACATGCAAGTCTGCACAGTAGACACTACAGTTTTTAAGCCAAAAAAGAAACTTAACATTGTAACTTTAACACAGCTACTGAGCGACCCCGAGCAACGCAGGGCTTTACTGCTAGTATATATATATAAAGCTGTGGTTGTCTGTCTGTCTATCGATTTTTGGCACACATCTCCTCTTAGAATCTCTGACGGAATTGCACCGAAATTGCTATACTTGTACATTGAGCCCTAGCGAAGACATCGGAAAAAAAATATTTCAAATTGACCCACCCTATGTGACGAAATCGAATCTAATGTATCGATTTTTGAGCGTAAGTGACGAGTTATTTCCCTTTGTTCTGTTTACATTGAGCGTCTTACGTTCTGTCGTGCAGACAGACAGTCGTGCAGAGAGGTGATATACGCGTGCAGACAGACAGTCGTGCAGAGAGGTGATATAGGCGTGCAGACAGACATAACTGATAATTTGGTTACGCTAATGTTTTTCTCTGCGTTGCAGTGTTTACATTTTCGATCTTTGTTAATAAATAACCAGTGCAGTTTCTATCCCCAGCATCCTCTTTTGTTATAACATTCGGGTTATCGTTATGTTTTCTTAACTTCATAAGGCATATTGTTGGTTGAGGGAATATTAATCAAAAACACCACATGCAAGTTTGCACAGTAGACACTACAGTTTTTAAGCCAAGAAAGAAACTTAACATTGTAACTTTAACACAGCTACTGAGCGACCCCGAGCAACGCCGGGCTTTACTGCTAGTATATATATATATATATATATATATATATATAGGGAAATACGTGTGTGTGATTATATGTGTACGTTATGTTTATGTGTGTGTGTGTGTGTGTGTATGCCTGGGTAGTATTATTGATAGGACACGCGACTTTCTGTCCACATGTTCAATAATCTCAACCACCAAGGTCATACACCCTGTGGTAGCGCTCAAAATTAAATGCCTTTGTCAAGGTGATTAATATTTAATTCAATGAACTTGATTCCTAAATATGCAAATGAGGCCAATGGAAATCATCCCCTGAGGATTAAAACCTTGAGTCAATGTATCAAAACTGTGTCATTAACTAGATGATGGGGTTATAGTAGACTCTCTGGCCTTCGAGGTAAGCCAATCTTTATATAGTATATCTAACGATGCATAAAATATATACAATTTTGAAACTATACATGTATATATGTGTGTGCATGCAACAAGCGGATCAACTTAGGTGCTAAACACTGCCCCGTAATAGTGTTCTCCCCACCTTTCCATTGTTTAACAGACGGATATTAATCCAGCGTCTCTCAATGGGTCCGAGCCGGCTTGGGGAGAGGGGTGAGCAAAGTTTTTCTACAGGGATGGGACAAAGAAAATTTGCCTATTATCATCAGCGAAGTAAAGATTAGATAAAAACAACAGCTTCTGCTCCAAATTTATTTAGGTTTTAATAGATTTTAAAAATATAATTTTATACTTT
Organism: Eledone cirrhosa; assembly: GCA_964016885.1. Classification (NCBI taxonomy): domain Eukaryota; kingdom Metazoa; phylum Mollusca; class Cephalopoda; order Octopoda; family Eledonidae; genus Eledone; species Eledone cirrhosa. Next base: position 6,788 of record CAXHJY010000025.1, read on the forward strand.
TGAAAATGTTTGGTTTTAAAACGTACGGATGCCCAAATGTGTTATTAATACCAGGGTGTATTCCATATATTGAAACCTAAATATCTTTGGTGTAGACCTGACATAATCCAGGGTGTGGTGGCGTGGACTTTTTAATCAAACGGGTTCTTGGCACGCAAACGTAGGAAAATCCGTCCACTTTGGTATAAGGTTTTCCTTGATGCCTTTTATACATAAATTGTCAGGGGTAGTGGAAGCATTTCTGAATGGGTTGGGGTAATTTGGTCAATTTAATTGTAGTGATTAGTTTAGCTGTTATCAAATATCAACCAAGATATAACAAAAATTAGATATGCGATAAACATAAGATGTACAAAAATTGTAGGTGATATACAAATAGATGTGTGTTTTGGTAGTTTCGGGAGAAAAATATAGTTTTTTTTTTTTTGGGGGGGGGGGGAATCTGCCGTCGGATGGGGAGAGTTTCAGGTCTGGGAAATGGCGGCAATATTCAGATATATATGAAATTTGTTTTTATTTCTCTCGACTACTGAATGTGACAATTTAGAAATGATGCAACGGCTGATGCAAACAAATATACATGTATATATATATATATATATATATATATATATATATATATATATATATATATATATATATATATATATATATATATATATATATATATATGTGTGTGTGTGTGTGTGTGTGTGTGTGTGTGTGTGTGTGTGTTAGTTTTTCCTATACCTATTTTACCAATATTTCTAACACCAGCTTCTGTCAATACTTAAGTTAACAAAAGTCGGTGGATTGGCAGAAATGTTACAGCATCGAGTAAAATGTCTTGCTATTTTGTTACAACATTTTTACCTTTGAGTTTTAATTTCTCTGTTGTTCTAAATAAAATAATTGTTTCTATTTTTGGCACAAGGCCAGCAATTATCCCAGTGCGTTACTGGTGCTTTATTTTATCGACCCCGTAAGGATGAAAGGCAAAGTCAACCTCGGCAGGATTTAAACTCAGAACGTAAATGGCCATAACTCTATGCTGCAAAGCATGTTGTCTGACGCTCTACCGAAACAGCCAATCCACCGCCCTTTCTAAATAAAATAATGTGCCAATAAAATACTGAACCTATTTAATTGTCTATTCCCTCCACCCAACAGAAATATGAGGTCTTGTGCCAATGTTAGAGGTCATTAGTTTCAATGTTAAGACATCCTCACTGTCGATGGCGATAGCAAAGTCGGTCTTCATGTGTCACTGAAATGATGTTATACAAATTAATACTAAGTGCTTGCCAATCTGTTGTCAGTAGCATAAATATTCAAATTACTTTTTAAAACGCATTTATGATATCACTTCCAGCTTGGATTGCTCTGGCGACCCCAGCTGCCGAGAGGTACATCTTCACCCTTAAATGCCTATGTACCGGTAAGTGTAGAATCAGTAAGCTGATATATTTGCAAACGATATGATGCTACTTAACTCGTCAGAGGATGATCTCCGATATGCACTAAATAAATTTACTACTGAGTACTGTACAGTATGAATGAAAATCAGTGTCACTCAAGAAAGCCTGTACAGTACACTCTGTATGTGCGTAGAGCTCCACTGAAGTAGGTTGAAAAGTTCAAGTATCTCGGGGACCTTTTCACAAGTCATGGAAGGCAGAAGGCTGAATTAAGTGCAAGAATTGCAGAAGCTTGTGCGGTAATGTGCCAGCTTCAGCATTCAGTTATCAAGATGGAGTTAGGTGTAAAATCCAAACTCGCTATCTTCAATTCAGTGTTCATGCCTACCCTTATCTATGGCCAGGAATCTTGGGTAATGGCGAAAAAAATACGATTGCGAATACAAATAGCCGAAATGGGGCTCCACTGAAAGTTCTCTGGAGTATCATTACTTGATAGTGTGTGTAGCTCGGAGATAAGACAGTCACTCCAGACAGAGCCACTACTTCTGTGAATTGAGAGATCATAGCTCCGATACTATGGACATGTGGTTAGAATGTCGCTGGAAAGAAGCGCTGGACAGATTTTACGGACAACGTCAACCGATAGGAGCACAAGAAATAGATCACGAGCAAAATGCTTGGAGAACATCCATGAACTCGGTTGGCCTCGCTTAGGGATCCTGCCAGATCATTTGGAGAAGGTTGTTTCTGATATTGTCACACTGGGGTGCATGTCTGAGGACTCTGCTCTCACGACCCTCCCAGGAATATGAAAAAGAGAAGACACATTTTGGAATTTTTAGACACATTTTTGAATATTTTAGACTATACATCTGTATAGCCCTACTTTACAATGGGTTTGTTGTATATTTAATAGCACTAGAGTGTGCATTGTGACCCAGACTCTGAGACTCTTCTTTTAATTCACAAATCATAACGATTTATAACTTTAGCACAAATCTAATAATTAAATGGGGAACAGTGGCAGTCGATTACATCGGTCCCGTTACATGACTGGTACTAATTTTAGCCTCGAACTCGGAACATAAGGAAGAAACTATACGCTGCAAGGCCTTTTGGCCATTACTCTACTGATTCTACTAATGCATCACCGCAAGTCCGTCTCGAAGGTGTAGGATAGGAGTACTGAATGACACCGCTACCCTACTTTTCAATTGTGCACTCTCTTTTAAGCCTTGACTTTACTAACCTTTCTTCTTAAAGATCAAAAATATATTTAAATAAAGAATAAACAAAAAAACAAAACAAAATAAGTTAACAAAAGAAATCGGTAAAAAAATTCCCTGGGGAAATAATAAAAAGACGAAAGAAATGATACTGAACAACAACAACAACAACAACATCAATAACTACAACAGTAACAACGGAGACGGGAAGAGGGTTAAGAAAAAAAAAGAAATTTTGAGAAAACATTTTTTTTTTTTGTCTATTCTTAATCGATGTGTAAGACAGCGAATTGGTAGAGTCGTTAGAACATCGGATAGAATGCTTTGCGGTATTCATTCCGGCTTTCTGCTCTTTGCCTTTCATCCTTTCGATATCTTCTCTGGAAGAAAGTTGCTGTGTTCAAACCTGGAGAGGAGATGCGCTCTACCAGAGGAGATGCGCTCTACCGCGGCGTCTCTACGATTCCATCATGAGTTACAGATCTAAGAGAAGAAAATCGATATTTAAAACATAAATTCAAAGAAATTGTCGAAAAACCATTTACGGTCATATACTTATTCCGAAACTCCGCATTTCTTGCGGATTAGAGTGCCCATCCAGAATATTTTGAAGCCACCTCGCCCTACCCTCGAGCACCAAAGCTCAGGAACAGGCCTGCATCGCATTGAAAAGAGACTACTAATAATGGTTTCTGATTTAGGCACAAGGCCTACTACTACTACTTGTAGTGCTACTACTACTAGTTTTAAACCAGGTGTTGTATTAGGCTTACCAATCAAAGGATCGAAGACTTTTAAAAAATTAGGAGTGGTTACAGTTTTGAACTGAAAAAAGCATAACAAAAGTAAAATTAAACTTTTATAGCACGTTCTTTGGCCATGTGATGTTTGGGATTAATAATATCATGTATCTTATAAACGTTTTTATAGATTAGGATCAAAACAGCGTGAGCGATTTAGACGGATTAAACACACTAATAGCGTATCCATCGGTAGTTCACATATTGTTCAATTCTATTTAGTATGATTCCTCTGTTGTGTTGAAGTAGCGAGGAAGGAAGAATTAGATGTGCTTTAAACGTAAACAATTTGCACCAAGGATTGCAATTTATTGAAATGTGCTTCCAGTAAATATTAATTGCTGGAACATCTTTCAGTGAGTATAACGTTTTTATGATTTTATTTTGCTGGTGAGACTATTTAAGAAATGAATGTAAGAGTTGATGAAATACTAAAGTACATGTATATAGTTGTTTTCTTCTTGTGATAGGTAAAATTAATCACTCGTGGGTGATTATTTAATTGTAGACAGAATTGCAGACCTGTAAATTTTCCCCGTCCGACGAGATCTCCCACTCACTTTGGGGTGGGTGAGAGATGTCTTCTCTTATAAAAATGGGTATGCCTTTCACTATCTTCCCATTTTGCCTCATTTCTCCTTGTTTTGGGGGAACCTTTTTTCATGGTACTCCCCGTTTGGGTTTTTAGAGGTTGGCAGGTCTGGAATTGTATAGAGATAATGACTTTTATAACGGAGAGTAGGGCGAAATAAATATATGTGATCACAGTTTAGATTGGGGAATTTAAATATGGAATTCGATTTCACTGATGGGCTGAGAAATTTTAACGGGGAGCAGAATATTACGTGAACTTTAAATTTTATGGTTCCCGACGAATATAAATCAAATCCTAACTTCATAGATTCTTTGAATATTGTATCCCATCCAGTACCGGATTTGCCATTGTGCTTAGATGTCCTTAAGCACAGGCCACCGTTGACCAGAGGGGCCCATCTTCCTGCCAATGTTTTTAAAACTCATTCAGGGCCCAAGTAAGGGGCCTCATAACTTAACTAGCACAAGGCCTCATTTGTCCTAACTCCTGCACTGAACACACCTTTGATGTAACTTTGCTCTATAAATGTCTTAAAGAAATGAATTGAAAACTGGTACTATATCAACAGTGGCAAAACGTCATGCTGTTAGAAAATATTAGCCGAACTTTAACAAGAAATTATTTGTGGTGTGTTGTGCGAAGGAAGCGGGGGTCGAGAGGATGTCTGTGTCAGCTCGCGACTACATGAGCGCCTAAAATTCTCAATTAAAGCATCGTATACACTACCAAGTCGTACTCGATTGCATGGGACGGTCGTAGTTTAGTTACATATAAATAACATCCTTTTATTCTTTTGATGGTTTCAATCATTGGACTACGACCATGCTGGAGTTCGTATTCAAGAGTTTAGTCGATCCTATAGATCCTAGTATTTATTTCAGTTTTGTGCTTATTTTATCGATCTCTTTTTATTAAGCTGCTTGGTTATATAAAGGGACATAACATACCGATTTTTAACAAACAGTGCAAAAATAAACACACACGCATATATACGTGTACATACACATACATACATACATACATACATACATACATACATACATACATACATACATACATCATGTATAAATTATATACTGGGTGACTTAACCTGTTCTTACAGGATCACTGTGCTACCAACAACATCATAACATCTGAGCAAGCTGGTGGAAAGAGAGAGGTGTGGGGTTGCATAGATCACCTACTAACTAATAAAATGATTCAAGAAAAAACAACAAAGAATCGCAGAAAAATGACTGTGGTGTGGCTGGACTATCAAAAAGCATTTGATAGTGTACCTCATGGGTGGATTGTTAAGGCTTTACAGTTAGCTAAAGTTCCACAACCATTGGTAGCTGCGGTTGAACGTCTGACCAAGAACTGGTACACCAATTTGATCCTTAGAGGTGAGAAGGAGCAAGTTAAGACCAGAAAGGCATCTTTCAGGGTGATAGCTTGTCAGTGCTACTCTTCGTTCTCTCACTAAATGCACTATCTTACCTACTCAGGGAACACGGTAGACAAAGAAGTGGGTCCAGAAGTATCTTCCATCTTTTCTTTGTTGATGACCTGAAGTTGTATGGGCCAAATATCAATGACATCAAGAAACAATTGGACCTCATTACACAATTTTCAACAGACATCAAAATTAAATTTGGTGAGTCCAAGTGTGCATATTTGGCAGTAAAACGTGGAAGAGCTGTGCCCTCCTCTAGAAATCTAGAGATGAACGGCCTGAAATACAACCTCTACAGTCAGGTGACAACTACAGATATCTTGGAGAATGTCAGATATGATGGATCCATAAATAAGGAGAGAACCAGAACTGAATACCCAAGAAGAGTAAAGAAAATATGGTCATCAGAACTGTCAGCGTACAACAAATACATTGCCCACAATACTTATGCTGTGCCAATTCTAACGCCAACATTTGGCCTACTGAACTGGTCATTGCAAGAGCTAAGTGAGATGGATGTTAGAACTCGCAAACTTCTCAGTATTACTGGGAACTTTAACATCAATGGTGATGTGGATAGGCTATACTTCTCACGCAAGGAAGGTGGCCGGGGTCTAAAATCCATATTAACATCATATGAGACCCGGATAGTAACACTGAAGCAACATCTTCAACAGAGGAAAAAGGTTGGCAACCATCTTGCCCAGGTTTATGAGCATGAAAATAAAAATATCATTAGAATAGCCACTGATCTGGAAGAGAGATATGGAATAAAGCCTGATATAAATCTCTCACCCAGAAAAATCGGAAGATCCTATTCAATGTTCAAACAAGATGAAAAAAAAAAATTGTCCAATTTACAGAAAAAGTTGTGCATGGATACTTGAGGCGTAAAACACAGACCATAGAGGGGATTAACCACTCAAAAAGCCTGGCATGGAGTTCCGACAAGTTTATGACATCACACCTTGAGGGATATCTCTATGCAATACAGGAACAAGAACTCCCTACCAAATATCTGCTGCACAAAAGGGGAGGACCATCAGCTGACAATAAATGTAGGCTATGTAAAACAAAGATCGAGGATGTAAGCCACATTGTTGCCAGCTGCGAAAGAATGTCATCTCGCTACTACCTCCCCATGAGACACGATGGGATAGCTAGAACCATCTGGAACGCACTTCGGAAAACAAAATTAACAACAAACGAGGAAGAATATATTGAGACAGATGGCACTAAGGAATACTGGTGGAACCTGAAAATAATAACTGCCACCAAATTAAAGCACAACCGGCCTGATATTGTTGTTTGGGACTACACATTGAAAACGTGTTCTGTTGTGGAGATCAGCTGCCCACTTGATGTAAACGTTGTCAGAAAAATACAGGAGAAGGAGGACATCTACGGACCATTGATGAGGAGTTTACAAATCCAGTATCCAAGATACACCTTTAGCTTCATACCCATCATTATTGGAGCTACGGGTTATATACCAACCCGCTTGGACCAAAGTATGACTGAACTTGGATTTGCAGACTAAGAGCGCAGCTCCCTAATTCATAGTCTACAAATGGCTGCGATAGCTGGCACCTTCAAAATTTGCAAAACATTCTTGCGATTCAAGGGATGACAATTTCTTTTCTTATACAATCTTGCCACCAGGAAGGTGGCCGGTCAAAAAAATATACTCGAAATTAAGAGAAAGAGATAACATACATACATACATACATGTTTGCGTGCATATAAACCTCAGCACAGTTTCCGTCTACTAAGTTTTACTCGCAAGACAATGGTCAGTGTGAAGCTACATTAAAGACACTTTCCCAATGAGAGGTACAATGAACCCTCAATTATCTGGTTGTCCACCCATTTCCAAAGTAATTTCAGCATGTATGAGTAAAGTCTTTTCAATATAGCTATTTATTTACAGAGGCAAGAAAAGGAGAATGTGTCTGTGTGTCTATCTGAGCGTGCGTGTAGTTTTGGGATCTCGCATAATGTGTCGTATGCAATGAAGAAAAAACGCAAGGAGCCATGGCCAATCGAGGCTAAACAACAACAGCAGCATTACTACCACCACCACCACTATCACCAACAACAACAGTATAGCATTGGCATAGGATCACAAATATTAGGGTAGAGAACAATTAATTAACCTTTTCATGACAATATATCTAATGAAATACGTTCTATTTCAATTAATTAATGAACATTTTTGAGAGATTTACTAAAAGTAATAATTATTTCAAAATGTATTCGTGAGTGAATAATAATAATATAATAATATAATATTCGGTTTGTTTGCAAGCAAACAGCCTCAAACACTACGCCATCCTTTTCTTCTAGCGGTAGCTGAGAGAAAACAATCGACGATTGTTTCAGAGTTTTTTGCTCCTTATCAATATTGTGTATTCTCGTCACTGCTACCCACTCGAACTGCCGAGAATACATAGTATTCTCAAATGAATACATCGGCTGATTAGCCTCATTTGCATACCGAGCGATTTTATGGCCGACTTTGCCGAAGATTAAAAAATAAAATTTGTTTCCACTCTTAACATGGTGGATACCCAAACGTATTCGTGAGTGAATAATAATATAATAATAATATAATAATAACAATAATAATAATATAATATTATTAACATTCGGTTTGTTTGCAAGCAAACAGCCTAATAAACACCACGTGTTAGATGACTAACGTCATCCTTTTCTTCTAGCGGTAACTGAGAGAAAACAATAGACAATTGTTTCGAAGTGTTTTGTTCCTTATCGATATTGTGTATTCTCGTGTATTGTGTATCCACCATGTTAAGAGCGAAAGCAAATTTTGTTTTTTTTAATAGTTATTTCATTATTAAGAAAGTAATATAGTTTTCTTATAAAATGAATTCTAGAATTATATCATCCAATATATCCTTCTTTTAAGATGATAGAGTGTGATTGAATAGAAATTTGGGTGCTATTTCGAGCAAGTCAAGTAACCATGTAGAAACTATATCGTTGTCTTGTATGTCTGACGGTGTTTAATTTATGTCCCTATACTTCTGAGTTCCAAATAAAATAAGTATCAGTACAAAAAGAAAGGAATTAACTATTTTGATACCAAACCCACCTCTGGTTCTTTAAAAGCAAAGCCACCAATTTTAAGGGTTACTATCTAAATTGATAACCTTCCAACATAATTTTATATAAGAACCATAGATTATTTATTTACATTTAAATTCCTGGCTGATTGATAACGCTTATAAAACATTTGGTGTAATCGATAGCATTTTCACATGATATATGGAAGGTGTGAGTTCCTAGTCAAAGTTTGATTTGTCTTATTTGCACTACTTGTTTGACTATTTTCATAGTAAAAAAAAAACAAAAAAAAAACTTGCGTTACAGCCATTATTAACACTAAAGTTGTTTTAATTTTCGGATGATCGTAACTAGTTCAGTGCTTCTAAAAATAGATTATATATATATGTGACTGGTGCTTTGAGAAAACAACACCAAACTTCAGCATTAGCATATAAAAAAAATCGAAATAACAGAAGTAAGCTATATTCCATCGTTATGTTTTTATGGGTTTTTTTTCTGTTTAAATTCTAGCTGTCTGATGAGGCCATAGCTGTTGCATAATAGTTATCACCGAAATATATATAACAGCGACTATAAATAAACGAAGTTAATTTTAACCTGTTGACTTGTACTTCTTGTTTATATATTTATATATGCGAAAAGTCAACTAGGAAAAACAATACAGGAGAACAATACAGTACAATGATGATAAATGTTAATTTAACGCTTGCTATAATACGAAAAGAGTCTTCACGTTTCGAACATAAGCCTATCATCGAAAGATAGAATGAGAGATAAGTAGGATAGACGAAAAAAGACTGGGAAGAAAGACATTTTTTTACAAGAGGAAAGCACGCGTGTGTTTAATCAGTCATTTTGAATAAGTGTGTGCCAGAATGTGACTTAGATATAAGAGAGTATAGATAAGGAAAATAATCATTGTATAGTTTGATTTTTCACGTGTACTTTTCTTTATCTATACAAGTCTGTGAGGGTATGAAGGTAAGATGTGCATTTGACAATAACATGCTGGCGTGGTTGCTAGATGTGTTAGCGTGCGTGGACATGTAAGCTGACCGACACAGGGAGTAACAGAGGGTGTCCGGTTGGGTGTGTAGACGTCGTACATGTGTGCGTATGTGTATATTCACATGCACACATGTAAGGACGGTTAGGCATGTATGTACACTTGAGCGTACACATACAAGTAAAGGTGATCCTTAGGTGGTACAGAGAAAGAAGGGCGCTGGAACATGCATGCATGTCCCCACGTCCCACCCTCTGGGTTGTGATATTTCGGCCAGCATGCCTAGACGGTCATTTAATTACATACAACTTTAAAGACTACTACTACAACCAACCACACCAAACTTTCACACAAACATAATACACAATTTTACTATGACTCTTTATTGTTTTTTCCTATGTTATCATAATAACTTCGAAGCAAGTTATTCCTTCATAAAATTATTAAAGTAGAGGCTTTTGTTATTGTTCATTAACTACCAACCATAAATCACGGCTCAGTAAGATAATTGTTTCTACTTTTTGGCACAAGGCATTACCCAGTGCATTACTGGTACTTTATTTTATCGACCCCCGTAAGGATGAAAGGCAAAGTCAACCTCAGCGGGATTTGAACTCAGATCGTTAAGGGACGTAACTATGCTGGAAAGCGTGGCATCCGACCCTCTACCGATACTGCCAATCCACTGCTCAGTAAGATAATGAACAAATTGACCAACCTACTAAATCAACAATACAGCTACACATTTGATCAATAAACAATCAAATTTAAAATGCCGTTATATGTACATACATTATTGGTGACTGGGTGGTGTATTTATTGTTTAAAGGTGTAATACATGTGTAAAAACTCTGTCGTGTTGGAAAAGGGGATAGTAAAAATGACTGCGAGAAACGAAAAGAGGAATTACTTTTATGAAGAATATTATTTATCTTCAAATTATGAATAAAATATTTCATTTTAATAGTTTCTCATTTCGAACTTAAATATTCATCGCTAAACAGACGGGAGTCCATTCCATTATACAATGTTCTTCCCTTTAATATAAAGATAGGTCGTCTTTTGCGTGAGATTCGGCTGCTATTTCTAGTAACTGTGTGGCGACCTTACTTGGCTCGAAAGTGGTCCGTTTACGCGATTGCTGGTGTCATATCGGACATAGAAAACCTTTTAGACAGCGTCTCCAAACTAATTTATAATTGATTCATTTAACAATCGGTGTTCATTAAAAAGAAAGAAAGAAACAGCGAGAGAATTCACCCAGTAATTTGTGGTTTATCAAACGTTTCAATTACTCTACAGATCTGATTAAAGCTAATTAAAACGAACTACAAAACTCCCCTTTTGATTACGATTGCTTTTTTCGTTTCAACCAGTTAGTTAATAAGTACTTGTTTAAAAAAAAATAGTATTTTCCTCAAATTGAGTGTAGCGGAACGAAACAAAACCTTTCTACGTCTGTTGTATCTATAATGATTTTTAACATAGGCATAAAACCTCTAATTTGTAGAGAAAGATAGTGTATGTGTGTGTTTGAAGAAGGGGATATAATCAATTATATCGATCCCTGTATATGAGTGGTTCACGTTTTATCGACCGCATGACAAAGTTGACACCCATTAGGCGACATGACGTAGTATTTCATGAAATTGGATAGTTTTAGGGACACCAAGAGAAGTAAAAAAAATATCTTGACAGATGTTTATTTTATTTACTCCGGAACGATGTTATTTGAGCTCAGATCATTAGATACTAACAGGAGATGCGGTAAAGCAATTGATACTTTTCATTTACAGCGGCAATCCTTTCGCCATCTTGTCCGCGGGTCACTGCTGAGATAATCAGTAGTGTATAGTCTGTGCTTCCCTGCTTCCTTTCCTCTTTTCTAAATTTTATTGTGGAATAATATTGACAGCATCCCAGGCATTAGTACAGACACACGAAAGGTAATCAGAGGTATCGATCAGCGGGGTGTGGTTGGAGGTATCAATCAACGGGGTGGGGTCGAAAAGTCCATTAAATCGACTCAATTAACCGACTGATTCTTTTGGAAATTCAGATAAGGCTCGACGACAAAATAAATTTAGGGACGACTATTGTAGATTTATAACATTAAATCTCGGATTTGATCCCTTTTTTTGTGGCAACCTTGAGCAAGTATCATTTACTATGTTCTCGAATCTACTCATGCTTTGTGAGGGAAATTGAGTAGACGGAAACTGTTTGGAAGCCCATATGAGGGACTGTACCTGTAATTCAAAGTACCAGTCTTCCTACAGACTGTGTCACGCTGATTCTCCCGGAGATTTACTTTAAGGGTACACGTGTTTGTGGAATGCTCGGCTATCAGTCATTTACACGTTAATTCCAACAGCAGACTGCTCCGTTGATCTAACGACTGGAAAACCCAATTCTATTTATTCTATTCACATCTAAGATATATTATTAGAATATAGACAAGCGCTCTATCTCTGGTGAGCTTTACTCTCCAGCTTAACGCTACAAAAATCAATGAAACCTTGTAATTTGTGAAAAGAAAATTTTTTAAAGCTATCATATAATAATCATAACCAGGAATGATCACCATTGTTATACCTTTGATTAAATATGCCTGCTCGACAGGGCTGAGATCTGGGGCTAAACAACGACAACCAATGATGTTTTAATTAATCTAGAAGACATTTTAACTTACTAGGATTTTTTTAACACGCTGACATACATTTACACACAAAAAAAAACACACTCACACATACACATGGTGTGACGGACCGACAGAAGTCGCTCAAATTTATATATTGAAGCTGAAAATTTAGATCAAGAATTGAACGTGAGATTAGATTCTACTTAGAAATAAAAAAAAAAAAAGGAAGAAAAAATGTCTTACTTCACCTATTTGCAGTGATTAAGCTGTTAATCTTTCGTAATCCAGCGTGTAGCAAGATTCGTATTTCAACGGTTATTAGTAGTTTAATCTCTATCTTCAAGGGATCAAATAATACTTAAATCTTAGTCGCCAGAATTGGTTGGATTGTTGTTGTTATTTAGCCCCAGATTAGCCCTGATCCGGCACATTTGTAATCACAGGCATTAGGAGTCACAAGGTCCACCCTGAGTGACCCAAAGTGAAGTTATTTTACTGCTAACATAGATACACGTGCACACATTTAAAAGAAAGAGACGATCTATTATATTGATTCCAACACTTATTTTATTATCCCTTCAAGAAGGAATAGCCAAAGTCGACCCTAGTAAGATTTTAACTTAGAACGTAAAGGGGGTGTAACGAGCTACATGTCATTTTATCCGATTGTGCAGGCTACCCCTTTAATGAAATTATATAACTTCTTTTATGTAATAAAATTGTTTCTACCTTTGGCACAAGGCCAGCAATTACCCAGTGTATTACTGGTACTTTATTTTATCGACCCCGTTAGGATGAAAGGCAAAGTCAACCTCGGCGGGATTTGAACTCAGATCGTAAAGGGACGTAACTATGCTGGAAAGCATGGCGTCCGACCCTCTACCGATACTGCCAATCCAAATGTTATATAATATTAATAGGAATCACAGTTGAATGGGTCTTTTGTTAGTTGGCCATATCCATTTCACCAATATCAGTGAGAAAAAAGTACTGGTGACTAACCATAGTTATGAAAACATA
>CAXHJY010000025.1:30000-33935 GCA_964016885.1 Eledone cirrhosa
ATATACATATATACATATATATACATATATACATATATATACATATATACATATATATATATATATATACATATATATATATATACATATATACATATATATATATATATATACATATATATATATATACATATATATATATATATACATATATATATATATACATATATACATATATATACATATATATACATATATACATGGTGGCTGCCAACTCGTTTTCGAGTACGGCCACTACTTTATATCGATGTAGGAGAACCCCTACTGATGCGCTGAACAAGTGTGACTTTTTAGTCCAGCCAGCGACTTGAAAACTCTGGTACAAACACTACACTTGTGACAATTATTGACACATAGTGCTAGGCCCATAGTACCATGTGACGACAAGTGCAGAGAGATCTCCAGATATAAAGCAATGCCTGTGCCCTGAAGCTTTTATAGTGAGCAAAGGCACTGCACAAAGCCAATCCCACTCTCTTAACCAAGATGATATTTACCAAAAAGAAGAACAAGTCAACATCATTGGATACCATCAGGGTTGCAGGTGTTATATCAGAGTTTTCTTTCTCCTAGATTTCTGCCTTGACAAAGGCTAAGGGGGTCATCTTTCCCGGTGATTTTGGATGGCCATTGACTCTTAAGAGCGCCTTTGCCCTTTGACAGGTTTTGTTTTTAGTCCTGCAGGATGTCCAAAGTCACCCTCCTCACACAAGAAACCTTGGTGGGGTTGCCAGTTTAGAGACGCCAACGACCGACCATGAGACAGGTTGTACTGGATGACATGTTACTAGTAACACAAGAACATATATACATATAATTATATCATATATACATATATATATATACATATATATATAAATATATATATATATACTATATATACATATATACATATATATACATATATATATATATATACATATATACATATATATAATATATACATATACATATAATCATCATATACTATATGATACATATATACAAATATATACATATATACATCTACATATATACATAATATATATACTATAATATATACATATATATATAATACATATATACAGTATACTATATACATATATATATCTATATATATACTATATATATATACAATATATACATATGTCATATATATCTATACATGTATATATACAGTAATACATATATATATATTATATATATATACATATACATATATATATATATATATATATATATACATATATATATGAGAGTATATATAATATATATATATGTATATAATATATATATATATATATATGTATATATATACATATATATATGTACATATATATATATACATATATACTATAATATACATATATATACATATATATTATACTACTATATACATATATATATACTATATATAAACATATATATCAACATATATTACTTTATATACATATATACATATATATATACTTATATATACATATATATATATACACATATATATACATATACATAGATATCTATACATATACTATATATACATATATATATATATATACATATATATATGTATATAATATAACATATATATATGTATATACATATATCTATATACATATATACATATATATACATATATACATATATATATACATATATATACACATATATACATATATATACACATATATACATATATATACATATATATACATATATACATATATTATACATTTATATACATATATACATATATATATACTATACATATATACATATATATATATACATATATACATAATATATACATATATACATATATATATACATATATACATATATATATATACATATATATATATACATATATATATAACATATATATATATAAGATCAAAAGATGGTTAAATGAGTTCCATGTATTTTATTATGCGCATTTCAAAAACAAATATCATCATGCAATAACATTTGTGTTTTCATCAGATAAAATAGGAAGACATGATATGAAGGTGAAAAACACTTGTGGATAGTGCAGTTTTAAATCAACATATGAAAAGTTGGAAAAAGAATATCTAACTTATCTTCTAATAAAAACATCTTCGATGCTAACGCCAATTACTATAATAACGCGCTTTCTAAAGCCGGCTATCCTTATAAAATCAAATATAATAACGAAACAAATTCTAGAAGATCTTACAGTAGAATAATTAATCATGATCATTCCAATAACATTAATAAAAGACCTAGATACAAAAACATAATCTGGTATAATGCTCCTTTCTCCATCTCTATTAATAATATTATTCCTAAATTATTCTTTAGTGCCTTAAATAAATGCTTCCCTCCCTCACATATCTATAGTAAAATATTTAACAAATACACTATAAAATTTTCCTATTCGACATCCTCCAACATTTCCAACATTATCTCTAAACACAACAATAAAATACTAAATATTAAATCTCTTCCTTCCAACACTGAATATCATAATAATAGTAATAGTACTCCCGACGTCATTGTAAACTCTAGGCTAATTTCTGCAAACCCAAATACAACGTCAAACACAACTTCACTAAATGTTCTTAATCCCATTCTAAATCAAGAAACTATTATTCCTATCGCAAATAACTTCTCCCAATCCAATTCCTTCTATAGATAACACTAGGTGACTCGTTAATAATCTCTCTAATCGCAATTGCAATTGCCCTGCTAAAAATAAATGTCCTCCTCAACAACCATTGTCTTGATAAAAACTTAATCTACGAATGTAAAGTTATAACTGACACCAATTCCTTCACCTATTTTGGCTCCACTTCCACCTCCTTTAAAGCTCGTCTTTATAATCATCATTCGTCTTTTAAATACGCAACTTAAAAGAACCAACACGGCTCTCTCAGAACTCATATGGTCCTGAAAGACAAAAATATTAAATATAACATCTCTTGGAAAAAGGTTTCTTCTGCTTCTACATACTTGAACAGTTCTCTATCCAAGACTTGCAATCTCTGTCTAAATGAAAAATTTACATTATATCTAATTTAGATTCTATAATAAATAGACGCACTGACTTGTTTTCTATCTGCTTGCATAAATTCCACAGATCTTTCCATAAAGTATACAGCTAATATCCTAAACTTTATCAATTCAGAATCCTTTTCTCAAGGGCACATATATATATATATATACTTCTTTAAAAATATACCCATCTTTCTACCTTATTTCAAAGTTATTTATTACACATTATATAATACTTGTTACTCATTCTATATCACTCCTATTTATCACTTCCCTTTCTTCCTTTTCCTTTTCTTTTCTTTTTCTTTTAATTTCTAACCCCCTAATCTGTACCTTTTCTCACTGTGCCTAACATAGAAAACAATTATTACACAATACAATATATTCTTACTTTATATCACCTTGAAAAAATCCTTCGTAAACATAAACATTTTTTTTGACGTTAGATTATTCATCCTCTATTCATTATTTTTTTCTCACTTTCACTTAACTTATTCATGCTCATCTCACAATATATCCTTACTTACATTACTTTTGTTTTTTTAATAATACATATCAACATTTTCTTTCCATCGCACATATTATTAAACCTTAAATATTATTCTTAATACATATTAACATTTTCTTTCCATCGCACATATTATTAAACCCTTAAATATTATTCTTAATACATATTAACAATTTCTTTCATCGCATATATTATTAAACCCTTCAATATACAAACCTTAACTTTACATTATTTTCTCTTCGTTAATTTTCAAATTCTTTTAATTTATACATTATCTTCCAACGGTTTTTCAACCTCTCTATGTAAAACAATATATTTTTCTCAGTTATAAAAGCTATCTCTCTCTCCCTCTATCACCCATCTCTCTCCTCCTATCTCATCCTTCCTCATTATACTCCTCCCCCTCCACTTTTTTCTCTCATCTCCTCCTCCT
>CAXHJY010000028.1:0-15000 GCA_964016885.1 Eledone cirrhosa
ACTCAATTTTAAATACAGATCTTCGGAAACTGTTAAAAAAAAAAAATTTTTTTTAACAGTTTTTAACATTTTTTTAACAGT
The DNA here is from genome assembly GCA_964016885.1 of Eledone cirrhosa. NCBI lineage: Eukaryota > Metazoa > Mollusca > Cephalopoda > Octopoda > Eledonidae > Eledone > Eledone cirrhosa. The sequence goes on from CAXHJY010000028.1 coordinate 82, forward strand.
TTCCGAAGATCTGTTAGAGCTAACATCGTATTTAAAATTGAGTGGCACTGCTTTTAGTGTTTGGCAATTTTTAAACAACTTTATCAGTGAAACAATTGTTAGACTACAAATAAATCCCTTTTTTTGTACTGTTGACCATGTTATTCTCCACTTTTTCAATTATATATATATATATATAATAAATGTAATCTGAGTTTTTCTAATATTAATAATAACATTCGATTCATTTGCAATTATGCAAACAAGCCTCAATTTTATAGTCATGTCAGTAGAATGAACCCTTCATTCTTGCTCTTGTGTTGGCATGCGAACAGAACTGCAGACACTAATGTTTCTGGGTATCACCCTTCATCAGTACAGCTCACTGTTGACCTGCCAAACTGTCAGAGCTAGTGAAAATATATGCTACTTTCAAAAATACACAGTGACTGATCAGCCTGATTTGCATATTAGCAGATTGACTGATCAGTCAGATCTGCATATTAGCAGATCCACTGATAGGCCAGATTTGGATATCAGCAGACTGGGCAGTCAGTTTCCTATATACGAGCGATAAATGGCCAGCTTTGCCAAATTCAAATAAAAAAAAAGAAAATTTCGCTCTACAATTTCTTTTTATATATATATATATATATATATATATATAACATCATCATCATCATCATTTTACGTCCGCTTTTCCCTGCTTGCAAGGGTGGGACGGGAACTGATTCTGGCTTGATTTCTACAGCTGGATGCCCTTCCTAACACCAACCTCATTTACAGTGAGTGCTGGGTGCTTTTTTTGCCGTGGCACCTCCACGACCACTTTACAGTGGAATGATATGGACCCCAGTCCCTATCATCTCATTTCTACAGCTGAGTAAACTGTGAAATAAAGTGTGAAATAAGTGTGAAATGTGAAATAAAGTGTCTTGCTCAAGGAAACAACACATCACCCAGTCTGAGAATTGAACTCACAACCTTACGATTACAAGGCCAATGCTCTAACCACTAAGCTATGTGCCTCCCTATATATATATATATAAATGTATGTTTATTAAATATATACATATTGTACTTGACTCCATATATGTGTTTATTCTGAATCTGTGTCATAGTGTTATCATTGATATGTTTGAATTGATGTGTTTGTGTAAATGTGCAGGTTTGAGTGAATCCATATACATGCATAAATACATATATATATATATATGTGAGTGTGTGCATGTGTAAAAAGTAAACAGAAATAACAAAGCAAACAACACAGTACAATCAAGAACTATATTAGTTTAATGCTTCAAATAATAGGAAAAGAGTCTTAACATTTCGGACACCAGTCCTTCATCAGAACACAGACTGAGAAGTAAAGAGTGAGAAGAGGAGGGGGAACAAAAAAAGTGTGTGTGTGTATTATATTTATAACTTTGCAGTACATTATCAAAGGAAACTAATAAATGTTTATCATAAAGAAATGAAATATTTCAATCCAACATTTAGTCATATCAATGCTAGTTATGTGAGAGTTATATATAATTAGTTATATGTATCTATATATCTTTATCTTTCTGCTTGCATATATATTTCTGTTTTTCTCAGCATTCTTTGTGGCAAATATTAAACTCTTCTTGACAGTGCCCATTCCATTTAATATAAGCCAATGCAGGTATTATAGCTAGGTGTCATACATAACAAATGACTGGAATAGCAGTATCATAATTAATTTTATTTAAATAGATAACGATCGCAAGACTGATTTATTATTTCTATTTTATATTCATAAATTCGTGAAATTGAAAGTGTCTAAATATACTTGCACACACATATGTGTATTCACTGGTCATACAGCAATCATAATATTCATACTAAAACTAGATTTATTTGAGAAAATGTAATTTTTATGTAGACAGTAGATATTTGAATAAAATTAACACATATACCTTTTTTGTTATTGGAATATTATATAAAGAGCAGCCATATTATCATCATCATTATCATCATCATTATCATCATCATTATCATCATCATTATCATCATCATTATTAATAGGATTGGCAGTATCGGTAGATGGTCGGACGGCATGCTTTGACGCATAGTTATGGCCCTTTCCATTCTGAGTTCAAATCCCGCCGAAGTTAACTTTGCCTTTCATCCTTACAGGGTCGATAAAATAAAGTATCAGTAATGCACTGGGGTAATTGCTGGCCTTGTGCCAAAAGTAGAAACAATTATTAATATTTTATACCAATTTTCCATTCTTGCATGGGTTGGATGGGTCTTTTCTAGCACAACTTCTTTTCACTCATTGTGCACCTTTGCCATCCCCTCTGATCTCTGTGAGGTTCAGATTTTAGGGGAGCAGCTCACATCACATCACATCTGCCCATATCTTCCTCAACCTACCTCTATTGCAGCTTTCTTCCACTTGGATCTCTTGACAGGGTACACCATCCTAGTGCTGCTCAACATGTCCATTGAAGTTGTCAGCCAGTATGATGAAGCCGTCTGTGATAGGTATTTTACTTAGCCCTGAGTGTGCTGCATAAGTAGAGATATTCTTGTCATCGTATTGACTATGACTATTCTGAGCTCTATAATTCTGTCACTTTAGCTACTTCAGTTACCTTATCTATCCACACCTCAACTAGGGAAATCTCCACTCTATCTAGCCTATCATGTTTTCCCAACTTCTGTTTGCCTGTGAGAATTCTGACTGAGGATCCTCTCCATCTTACCTCTTACAGCACATATCTACCTGTCTATTTTTAAGCATCTCTACAATTTTCCCTGATCTATCTTTCAGTGTGCCAACATTAAGAGTGGAAGCCTTTAAATGCATTACCTACCAATAAAAAGGTTCAATTGTGAGTGGGTCATCTTCCGGTACTTGAAAAGGACTATATATGTATGATCATTCAATGGTGATTGAAGGGTTCTCACACAAAGCTAGGCTAGTCAGTTCACTACTGTACAAAGCCCTAACATGGTTAATTTTAGTCCTGTATACACAATTATTGTTTCTATTAAAGGTTGTGCTAGTCATGATTTTTGGCAGAGGTTTTCTTGTTGGAAGCCCAACCATATTACAGCTTGGACTGTCCATTTCATCATGCCACCAACACTAGAAAGATTGTTTGTCAAGGCTTAGAATCTTCTTTAACTTATATCAGTTTTTATTCAAAGTGACTGCTTTTCTAGATGAGTCACCTTTGCTAAGGCTTACAGAGTTCACGTCTACTCTGTGCATTCTTATATATTTGAAGTGACTACCCTCGTAGAGAGACTGGCTTCACCTCATTTATGCCATGCAGTATTATTCAGAGTTATTGCTTTCTAGATGGGCTACCTTCTCTGTGGCTTATGGAACCCACTTATTCTCCAGAGATCATACAATGTATATACACTAGTTATGCAGTTGTAGTATATACACATATCTATGCAGAGAGATACTAATTAATTAAGTACATTTCTCTTGCAGCTAGTACTGGTGTTATTTATTATATGGTTTTGACCATCATTATAATTAATTCAGTAACTAGTAGCCAGTAGAATATAAGACTTAGGCAGGAAATGTCTTTCAGGGAGGTTGTGGTGAGAGGATGGGTGTCTTCTATCAGCTAGTTAGAGGATGGATGTCTTCTATCTCAGGGAGAATTTTACATCAGAGGATAATAATGATATAGTATTTCTTTAAAGTATTCTTTTTATGTAATATCATACAGAATCGGAAAAAGACAAACTCGTCATCATCATCATCTGTCTGTTATTCATGCTATACACTTGAAGATACATCTTAGTACATCACATATGGCGTTGATGTCTGAGTTGCTACATTTCTTTTGGTTTTTGCTGTATCTACTGCTTCATATATTTATTAATGATATACAGAATGCATGCATATAAATTACAGAATAATCAAAACTATGTTCAAAACATTCTATTGCTGACAATCGTTTCTTCCAAAATTTCGTTTGGAATCATCAGAGCACTAGCAATGTTTAGACATATAATTAACCTCCTATTCCTCAGAACAATCGTAAAGATACACAGATGTTAGTGTTGTCATTAACAGTGCATATATATATGTGTGTGTGTGTGTGCATGTGTGAATATATATATGTGTGTGTCTGTGTGCATATGTGAATATATATATATGTGTGTGTGTGTGTGTGCATGTGTGAATATATATGTGTGTGTGTGTGTATGCATGTGTGTAAATACATGTGTATGCATATGTATATGTGTTCGTGTGTGTAAATAAATGTGTGTGTCTATGTATGTGTGTCTGTGCATGTATGTGTATGAGGACCCTGTAAATGGTGGTAAACTTGAAGTAATGGCTACCCAATAATGTTTCACAACCCTAACAATTCATAAAGGTGTAAACTTTCCGCCAAGTAATTCACATACTGTGTGCAGTTATCATTATCATATTGGCAGTATCAGTAGAGGGCCGACCCTCTACCGCCATGCTTTGACGCATGGAATTACTGCCCTTGCCATTCTGAGTTCAAATCCCACAGTTTCGGTAGAGGGCCGACCCTCTACCGCCATGCTTTGACGCATGGAATTACTGCCCTTGCCATTCTGAGTTCAAATCCCACCGAGGGTTAACTTTGCCTTTCATCCTTACGGAGTCGATAAAATAAAGTACCAGTAATGCACTGGGTAATTGCTGGCCTTGTGCCAATAGTAGAAACAATTATCATATTTTTCCATACAATATATGTCTGTATATATTCAGTAGACATTAATGAATACCAGACAGGTAGAAAGGGTATAGATATTATTTAATCTATTTATTTTACCTATAGGAATGTACTCTGGTGTCCAGTGTCATATTTTAAAATTATATAATCTGATAATTTAGTAATAATATTTATTTTATTCAAAGTACCAGTAATGAACTGGGTTATTGCTGGCCTTGTGCCTAAAGTAGAAACAAATATATTTATTTGATTCAATTGTTTGACAAATTTCCATAATTCTTCAAGATATATTCTAATTTATGCTGTAAATTTTATACTAGATAATATTTGAAATACAGGCTGACTACAAAAACACCCCTTGATTTCAAATATTTATAATATGAAAACTTAAATGAATATTCTTACAATATTTGGTGGCTACAGTTACATAAACTAACAAAATTTCATGTCGTATTGGTAGATATCATATTCAAGCTCAGAGTGTTTTTGTGGTCACCCTGTACATTCTAATTTATGTTGTAAATTTTACACTAGATAATTCTTTAAAATATATTCTAATTTATGTTGTAAATTTTACACAAGATAATATTTCATTACTAATTCTGTTGTCATTATTTCTTTTTTTTTAAATTTTCATCTAGATTTTATAACTTCCTTTTATTACCTACCAAGTATTAAATGTTTTTTTTTTTCACTATGAATTATCACTGGTTGATATATTTTCTGTACACACACACGTACACACACACACACACGTACACCCCCCCACACACACGTACACACACACGCACACACGCGTGCACACATTTTGGCTAATGATATATAGATCTGTTGTTTTACACTTATATAAAGATACACATTTACAGCTGTAAACACACACTCATACACACACACATCCATATGCACACACACACACTCATACACACACTCATATACACACACACTCACATACACACACTCATACACACACAGAGACTCATACACACACACTCATACACACACTCATTCACACACTCATACACACACTCATACACACACACACCACACATGCACACATATTTTGGCTAATATATAGATCTGCTGCTTTAGACTTATATAAACGATATATAGATACACAAGTGGTCATATAGAAGTCACGACAAAAAGTGTCCAGACCACACTTTAAAGTGGTGGTGTAGGTATCACAACAAAATGTGTTCAGTCTACACTTTAGAGTGGTGGTGTAGGTACCACAACAAAATGTGTCCAGACCACACTTTAAAGTGGTGGTGTAGGTACCACAACAAAATGTGTCCAGTCCACACTTTAAAGTGGTGGTGTAGGTACCACAACAAAATGTGTCCAGACCATACTTTAAAGTGGTGGTGTAGGTACCACAACAAAATGTGTCCAGACCACACTTTAAAGTGGTGGTGTAGGTACCACAACAAAATGTGTCCAGTCCACACTTTAAAGTGGTGGTGTAGGTACCACAACAAAATGTGTCCAAACCACACTTTAAAGTGGTGGTGTAGGTACCACAACAAAATGTATCCAGACCACACTTTAAAGTGGTGGTGTAGGTACCACAACAAAATGTGTCCAGACCACACTTTAAAGTGGTGGTGTAGGTACCACAACAAAATGTGTCCAGTCCACACTTTAAAGTGGTGGTGTAGGTACCACAACAAAATGTGTCCAGACCACACTTTAAAGTGGTGGTGTAGGTACCACAACAAAATGTGTCCAGTCCACACTTTAAAGTGGTGGTGTAGGTACCACAACAAAATGTGTCCAGACCACACTTTAGAATGGTGATGTAGGTACCACAACAAAATGTGTCCAGACCACACTTTAGAGTGGTGGTGTAGGTACCACAACAAAAAGTGTCCAGACCACACTTTAAAGTGGTGGTGTAGGTACCACAACAAAATGTGTCCAGTCCACACTTTAAAGTGGTGGTGTAGGTACCACAACAAAAAGTATCCAGTCCACACTTTAAAGTGGTGGTGTAGGTACCACAACAAAAAGTGTCCAGTCCACACTTTAGAGTGGTGGTGTAGGTATCACAACAAAAAGTGTCCAGACCACACTTTAGAGTGGTGGTGTAGGTACCACAACAAAATGTGTCCAGTCCACACTTTAAAGTGGTGGTGTAGGTACCACAACAAAATGTGTCCAGTCCACACTTTAGAGTGGTGGTGTAGGTATCACAACAAAAAGTGTCCAGACCACACTTTAGAGTTGTGGTGTAGGTACCACAACAAAATGTGTCCCGACCACACTTTAAAGTGGTGGTGTAGGTATCACAACAAAATGTGTCCAGTCCACACTTTAGAGTGGTGGTCTAGGTACCACAACAAAATGTGTCCAGTCCACACTTTAGAGTGGTGGTGTAGGTACCACAACAAAATGTGTCCAGTCCACACTTTAGAGTGGTGGTGTAGGTACCACAACAAAATGTGTCCAGTCCACACTTTAGAGTGGTGGTGTAGGTACCACAACAAAATGTGTCCAGTCCACACTTTAGAGTGGTGGTGTAGGTACCACAACAAAATGTGTCCAGTCCACACTTTAGAGTGGTGGTGTAGGTACCACAACAAAATGTGTCCCGACCACACTTTAAAGTGGTGGTGTAGGTACCACAACAAAAAGTGTCCAGACCACACTTTAAAGTGGTGGTGTAGGTACCACAACAAAATGTGTTCAGTCCACACTTTAGAGTGGTGGTGTAGGTACCACAACAAAATGTGTCCAGACCACACTTTAAAGTGGTGGTGTAGGTACCACAACAAAATGTGTCCAGTCCACACTTTAAAGTGGTGGTGTAGGTACCACAACAAAATGTGTCCAGTCCACACTTTAAAGTGGTGCTGTAGGTACCACAACAAAATGTGTCCAGTCTACACTTTAAAGTGGTGGTGTAGGTACCACAACACAATGTGTCCAGACCACACTTTAAAGTGGTGGTGTAGGTACCACAACAAAATGTGTCCAGTCCACACTTTAAAGTGGTGCTGTAGGTACCACAACAAAATGTGTCCAGTCTACACTTTAAAGTGGTGGTGTAGGTATCACAACAAAAAGTGTCCAGTCCACACTTTAGAGTGGTGGTGTAGGTACCACAACAAAATGTGTCCAGTCTACACTTTAAAGTGGTGGTGTAGGTACCACAACAAAATGTGTCCAGTCCACACTTTAAAGTGGTGCTGTAGGTACCACAACAAAATGTGTCCAGTCTACACTTTAAAGTGGTGGTGTAGGTATCACAACAAAAAGTGTCCAGTCCACACTTTAGAGTGGTGGTGTAGGTACCACAACAAAATGTGTCCAGTCCACACTTTAGAGTGGTGGTGTAGGTATCACAACAAAATGTGTCCAGTCTACACTTTAGAGTGGTGGTGTAGGTACCACAACAAAATATGTCCAGTCCACACTTTAGAGTGGTGGTGTAGGTATCACAACAAAATGTGTCCAGACCACACTTTAAAGTGGTGGTGTAGGTACCACAACAAAATGTGTCCAGTCCACACTTTAAAGTGGTGGTGTAGGTACCACAACAAAATGTGTCCAGTCCACACTTTAAAGTGGTGGTGTAGGTACCACAACAAAATGTGTCCAGTCCACACTTTAAAGTGGTGGTGTAGGTATCACAACAAAAAGCACCCAGCACACACTGTAAAGTGGTGGTGTAGGTACCACAACAAAATGTGTCCAGTCCACACTTTAAAGTGGTGGTGTAGGTACCACAACAAAATGTGTCCAGTCCACACTTTAAAGTGGTGGTGTAGGTATCACAACAAAAAGCACCCAGCACACACTGTAAAGGAGGTTGGTGTTAGGAAGGGTATCCAGCTGTAGAAACCTAACTAAAATCAGTCCTGTGTGAGCGAATCACGAATCTCCGACCTGATCTCTCACAAAGGGACAGCCCATCCTACCCATGCTAGTGTGGAAAATGGATGTTAAATGATGATGATGATGATGATTTACAGCTGTGAACACACACATACACACACATACACACACACACACACACACACACACACACACACACACACACACATTCACATAATCTCACAAACACCAGGCTTTCTTTTTAAAAAGTGACAAGCAAGCACCACCAGTATATAGGCAAACCACCAATTTTCTGGCAACTGATGGTCCAGCATACCTTTTAACCCTTTAGCATTTAACCCAGCCGTATCCAGCCTGAATTTTCTCAACTCTTTCTGTTCAAACCGGCTGTAACCAGCCACTCATACTGATGTTAAGGTATTGTTCTCAAAATGAATAATATCAAAATCTCATAGATTCGATATTATGGGAGATAATTATGAGGTAAAGCTATGAAAATATAATAGTAAATATTGAGTAATGGAAATGATAAAGGGTCAATTATGAATGTACACCAGAGTATTTTACTCAATGGCCACAAGTAGCACTGTATGTCATTTGGAATCATAGAAATGTCTAAATATCGGCAGCTGTTGCAACTCCAGGGAATTGGGAAAATTCTTGGCCTATATTGCTTCCATTTATTCCTAGTTATGGCTTCAAAACACAGTGCCACAGTGATAGTATAAAACTATTTACACCTTTATGTAGTTGTAGTTAAGAAATATTCCAAAGTTTGTTGTAAAGGTTTGATAGTAAAAAAAAGTTATTAATAATGCAACAGCAGTCTCCTAGCAATTTAACCTGAATTATTATTGCGTGATCTCTGCTAGTCCACCAAAACGATAATTTGGCACTGGTCTGGAACCAAAGAGACTGGAAAATCAATGTATGCAACCTTGTTTGCAGAAATGCTGCAAATATTTAGATGTGAATTTCAATAAATATTCAGACAGTAATATGGTGATATTTTTTCTGATGTTTTTCACTTCATGTACTGGCAACAATAATAAAAAGGAAGAAATGAAAGATATATAGTAGTAGAAGGATGAATGGTGCAAGGTTTTAAAGAGGATATTGAAGACAAAAGTATGAAAAAAGTGTGAGCAAGTAGTAGCAGTCACTTTTTTGTCAGTGTCATCAAACAATCGAGAAATAGATTCAATAGAAGTTCAAAAAAAGATTTATTTTTCTTTAATACTACACACTTATCAGTGATCTAAAGACTTCAACCATCTATTGAGCTTTTTATTCTCTGTTTTAGCTATTTCATCCTCTTGCATGTAATGTAGTGTAAATCTGTTTGAATAGTGATGCACCTGCTTATTTACAATACTCATTCCCAAGTATAAGATTCTGGTCTGGAGAAATTATTGTTGAACATTCTGTGTGTGTGTGTGTATGTGTGTGTGTGTGTGTGTGTGCGCCCATGCACATGCTTGTGTATGCATGTGTACTCAGGTGTATAGTATGATGTTTAGAAAATGGCAAGAAGGCTCTGTATCTACTGAAGATATATATAGTTATGATATAACATAACATTTGTTTAGATTACCCCATACATATATTTGTATGTATATTTGTATATGTGTATATATATATATATATATATATATATATAAATATATGTATATATGTAAGTGTATATATATATATATTTAGTTACAACAGTGATATATATATGTATGTATATAAGTGTGTATATATATATATATATATATTTAGTTACAACAGTGATATATGTATGTATGTAAGTGTATATATATATATATATTTAGTTACAACAGTGATATATGTATGTAAGTGTATATATATATATATATATATATATATATTTAGTTACAACAGTGATATATATATTGTTGTAACTAATTGTATTTAATTCGTCCTATGGACTGAGTGCTCTACCAACTTTGGATATGAAATATTTGGGGAATTCCTTATAGATATTGGGAGATGACCACAGTTAAAAAAGGTACTCAATACGTTGGTAGAGTATGGGCATCTTTATTTTATCAATAAATAACTTCTACAGGACTAGAACTGTTTCATTCTTCTGAAATCATCAGGATGTCCTTTCTCCATAATTTCATACCAATGAAACAGTTCAAGTCCCATAGAAATCATGTCAATATAAAATAAATAAATATATATATATATATATATATATATATATATATATATATATAATGAAGGAGGTGTGGTAAGGAACCAGATGGACCATAACGCACCAGAGTACTCAATACTTAGGGTAGTAGAAGAGTGAGTAATAGGAAAATGTGTGACCCCGACGGCTATTTCTGTCCAGAAATAGCCGTCGAAGTGGCTTGAGCTCTGCTGTCGGGATCACACATTTTCCTATATATATATATATATATATATATATATATATATATATGTAGGAATTGAGTTTTATTGTAGTACAATAAAGCAATGCAGATATCGGATAAGTAGCACTCTACAGTTTATAGGACTGGAGTATAAATAATAATATATAAGATCAAAAGATGGTTAAAAGAGTTCCATGTATTTTATTATGAGCATTTCAAAAACAAATATCATCATGCAATAACATTTGCGTTTTTGTCAGATGAAATAGGGAGACATGATATGAAGGTTAAAACACTTGTGAATAGTGCAGTTTTAAATCAACATATCCCCATATGTTGATTTAAAACTGCACTATCCACAAGTGTGTTTTAACCTTCATATCATGTCTCCCTATTTCATCTGACAAAAACGCAAATGTTATTGCATGATGATATTTGTTTTTGAAATGCTCATAATAAAATACATGGAACTCTTTTAACCATCTTTTGATCTTATATATTATTATTTATATATATTTATATATATATATATATATATATTTGAAAAAAGGAAAAGAAATTACTTCACTTGTAGTTGGTGTTCTAAACAATTTTATTTTATAATTTTGCAGTTTTTACAATTTTGTTATCTAGATCTACATACAAAGGTTGTAAAATTTGTAAAATTATAAAATTAGATTGTTTACGACACCAACCTCAAGTGAAGTTATTCTTTTCCTTTTTTCAAATTTACCTAACTGTACCAAATATTTCAAGCATTTTCCAATATATATACATGTATATATATATATATATATATATATATATATATATAATGGAAAAATTTGAACAGGGACAAAACAGAGAGGCAGTACAACGAATGTTTATTAATTTCGCGCTCTGGAGAGTGGGGTGTTGGTGGGGGACGACGTTTCGGGCATAAGCCCTTCCTCAGGTGAGATATATATATATATATGAAGTATTTCCGTAGGAAATGTAAAGGAAAAGAGAGTGCTCTATGTAGGTTACAGAGCTTTTTAGTTATGTAATAAACAACATGAGATAATTAATTCATTTACCAGTGGTTTCTTGAAGACAGATATTTATATCTGTCTTCTGATGACTGAAGACAGATATAAATATCTGTCATCAAGAAACCACTGGTAAATGAATTAATTATCTTATGTTGTTTATTACATAACTATATATATACACACACACATACGCATGCACACATACACACACATAAGTATACAAACAAATGAAAAGAGAACTCAAGACATTTGATGACAGCTAATATATTTGTATTGGTGGTTTGTGGCATAAATCTATATAACTCAAAACTTCATAGATTTAAAGACATGTCTGATGGTTCAGTTACTATTGATCTAAATGGTGAGGTTACCACAAGTTCTAAAGAAGGATAGTTGCCATTCAATGATTTACTAAATTAGTCAGTTTGAATCGTAAGATGGAGCAAGTTTGACATGTACTAGGAGTTGTAGCAACTGTTGAAAATCCACCAGGGTCGTGGGGAGGCCAGCGTGTGGGACCCCATTTGCTCATAATAGTGAGAGAGGGGGAGGACAAGAGAGACGGAGGTGATGACAGTGGGAGTTTGGCTCCTCTGTGTTCAGATCTGGTGTATATGTGTGTGTATTCTTACACTATTGACCCTTCCATCTTGTTAAATGTTTGTACATGATAATTTAGGTGTATTTTATAATCTATGCAAATTTCCACATATTCTTACTCGTATCTTTATTGCTAAATGGGGAGAAAACTCTCACAGTGGATAAGCATTATGAAATTCCATAAATATTCACATAACAATTGGATATTTTATTTTTCACTTGCAAACTCTCAGTATATATCATCATCATCATCATTTTATGTCTGCTTTTCCCTGCTTGCAAGGGTTGGATGGGTCCTATTCAGCACAGCATCTCTCCACTTCGTCATCTCCTCGGTGAGTTTCAGTGATCTGAGGTCTGCTCTCACCACCTCTGCCCACGTTTTCCGTGGTCTTCATCTACTGCGTATTCATTCGCCGTGGTTAACTTTGCCTTTCATCTTTACGGGGGTCGATAAAATAAAGTACCAGTAATACACTGGGTAATTGCTGGCCTTGTGCCAAAAGTAGAAACATTTAATAGTATAGATTAAAGTTTAAGCAAAGAAGTTCTGCTTTGGTTCTTTATAGGATCTTTGTAATGATGGTTTGTGGCATAAATCTAAGTGAAAGCAGACATTCTTTGCTTAAACTTTAATCTGTACTAATAATAAATATTTGCTCTACAGTGTTTATATATACTTATATGTGGGACAACTCCCGTCTAACCCATGCTAGCGTGGAAAATGGACGTTAAACAAAGATGATGATGATGATGATATACAATCTTTATCGAGCCCTCTTTGGATTTAGGTCTTTGCATTTATTATTACAACATATGTATGTATAAACATATATATATGTATGTATACATTTACATTTCTACACACAACATACAAATATCTACACACTATTGGATAGTCGTTGACTCTCCTGAGTTCCTCTGCCTTTTGAAAGGTTTTGCTTTTCTATCCCATAGTGTGTCCAAAAATCCCCCTCTTCACCAAACACACTTGGGGAGATTGCTGGTTCAGTCATGTGACTGGTTGTACTGGGTTACATGATACCAGTAACACTTGAAAGCAACCTGATACACTTTATCTGGCTTTTCAGATGCCCCAAATGTGCAATGAGTTTCCTTGAGCAAGAGACTTTATTTCACATTGCTCCAGTTTACTCAGCTGTAGAAATGAGATGATAGGGACTGGGGTCCCTATCATTCCACTGCAAAGTGGTCGTGGAGGTGCCACAGCAAAAAAGCACCCAGCACTCACTGTAAATGAGGTTGGTGTTAGGAAGGGCATCCAGCTGTAGAAATCAAGCCAGAATCAGAGCCCGTCCCACCCTTGCAAGCAGGGAAAAGCAGACGTAAAATGATGATGATGATGATGATGATGAGTGTAGCCAGATTTGCCTCAGCATAGCTGGTCTCAGAAGTCATCATAGAAGCGAAGTACAATATGTTGCTGATTATGGTCTCTTTGGCATTTCTGCCTGTTGGAAGTGTGGAAAACAATGTATTGCAGCTGGTGGATCTTAAGATCATTTGAAAACTCACCAAAACAAAACAGGGAACCAACATTCATCACTGCAGCATATGCAGAAAGGAATGTAAATGTTTGGCGGGGTGAAAGAGTGACATTTATGCCACCCAGGTGGGAGAGGGGGATCAGGTGGTGACAATTCTTGAAATCAAGATGCAGCCTGTCTGTCCGTCTGTATGTATGTATGTGTGTGTGTATGTGTGTGTGTGTGTGTGTGTGTGTGTGTGTGTGTGTGTGTGTGTGTATGTGTGCGCACGTGCGTACGTATGTGCATGTGTGTATATGTATAAATGTATGTCAGTATAAACGTGTATGTATAAATGTATATATATAAATGTATTAAGTGTAATGAGTTCAAATCTCAAGCATTCCTTTACAATGAAAATAGCTCAAAGAAAAGAATAGTTCTGAGCCGTGTAATAAATATAAATCAATATATATGATTAAACACAGATACAAACATATCTTTGTTTATATTGCAAAAGGAATTAAGTTAGCAATATAAACAAAGATATGTTGGTATCTGTGTTTAATCATATATATTGATTTATATTTATATATAAATGTATAAATGTATATATATATAAAATGTATATATATATATATATATATATATATATATATACTATCCGGGAGCTTCCAACAGAAATGGTCGCATTCTTTAAGGGTATGTCAATATTTATTTATAAAACTGCTCTATATTATATTTTATCTGATGAAAGCACACCATAATTTAACTTGGTGTTCTTGAAATATGTATAATGAAATAAATATGGTTTTATAAATATAGTTTCCATTTGTTAATATATCGTATATATATATATATATATATATGCATGTATATATAAACGTATATATAGACGATCGCTGTCCTGTTTTAAGTGCCAAAA
>CAXHJY010000028.1:20000-67500 GCA_964016885.1 Eledone cirrhosa
AAATTAGAAATCAATTTAGAATGTATGTTCAGAAGTTTTATCTTTAGTTTGTGTTTTTTCTTTTCTGTTTTTCTATTCTAATATTTCAAAAATTGTTTGGAATCATTTTTTGATTTTCATAAACCTAGTCCTGTAAGGGGTATTTTTCATGTCTCATGAAAAGCATCCAATTAGAGCTGACTGAGAAATCAATATAATATTGATCTCAGGAAGACTCGAATTCTTATTGTAATTATTATTTTAGAATTTAAGAACTTCTTATCTAAAATGTTAAAATATATTAGAACAAATAAAATGTCACCAAAAGTTTATCAATTTCCTACTTTATACTTTACTTGTAAAACACTTTATAGTGTATGATGTATGACAATATATAAAATACTTTGTACAATTTTATTTAGTGTATGGCAGTATTTTAAATACTCTATACATTTTAGTCCATGACGATTTTAAAAATACTTTATACAATTTTTTTTTAAATACTTTATACTTTATAATTTTTCTAGTGTGAACACTATTCATGTAATTTTAAAATTACAAATGTAATTTTATTTGACTCATTTGCAAAATATATTTATCCTTCATATTTCCTCCTACTAAAAACAGAATTAATTTTATTCCTTGTACTTTCTTTTTCTATATATTTTGAAATGCTTGTAATTGTTATTATTATTTATAATGTAAGCATTAATTAAACTGATTTAATAAGGCTTTTTTCTTACAAATATTTCATAATCTTTAATATATTTATTCACTAACTAGTATTATTATTTCCTTATGTAATTTTACATCACAACAATTTCATTAACCATAAATGTACAAAATTCATTAAAAAAATTAATAATAATTTTAAAAGTCCAGTGTGTATGATGTATGTGAATATTAGTTTAAATTAATGCCAAATGCCTTATAGTGATGATTATTATAATCAAGAGTAAATAAAACATAAACTAATGGATAATTGATTACAGAAGTCAAGCAAAAAAGTCGAAAATGTAAGTATTTTTTTTCTCCTTTGCCCAGCCTTAGTGATTGTGAACTGTCTTTTTTTGAAACAGTAAGAGTAGTTTGTTAGGAATTTCCCCATACTAAATGGTTAACTTATCAACCTTCTTTCTACATAAAAACTAAGTCCTTATGAAATCACAAGCTTGACTGGTGATAAGTCTTTCAAGTTTGATTCTATCTCTTCCTTATTTCACATCAGATTTGGTTAGAGTTTCCACATATATTTATACTAATAATCTAGATGTATTAACAGTTATGTGTACATTTAAATAGTTTTTTCTTACCTCTAACATACAAATTAGCTCCATATATATATATGTCTGTATATGTTTATGTGTATGAGTATGTATGTATATATATATATATATATATATGTATGTGTGTGTATGTATGTATATACATGTGTGTATATAGATGTATATACACATACATACATATATATATATATACATACATATATATACAAACATATACATATATATACATATATATACATTTATATACATGCATACATACACACATACACACATATACAATACATACATATGCACTTACACACACATACATACAAACATTATATATGTATACACACACATATATATATATATGTTACACATAGAAATATATGTATATATATATGTGTATGTATATATATATATATATATGTGTGTGTGTGTGCGTATGTATATATATATAAATGTATATACATAAATGTATATATATATAAATGTATATATATATATTCTTATATATATATGTATATATATATATATATTCTTATATATATATGTATATATATATATATATATATTCTCATGGATGCATGGTTCTTTTAAAAGTATATATTTTTATAGTTTGTCAGTATTCTCTTGATTTCCTTCTTTGTTCCATGTATGTACTCAGCACTTTAAAATATTTTCTAATGTAGCACTGTGTATGCATGATTTTTATTGACACATCACAGTGTTGTTTTAATATAAAGAAACATTAGTAGCATCAAATGTTTTGGAATGATATGAAATTAAATAGTAAGTTAGTTATTTATGTGTCTTTGTACTTGTCTTTTGCTTTTTTTCTGTTTTTTTTGTTTGTTTGTTTTTTGTTTTTTTTTACTTCATTTCTTTTTCTCCTAATTCAATAATCCAACATAGCATAAGTTTGTTCTTTTGATTTATGTTGATATAATGCTAATTATTAGACTGAGTGTAAAAGTATAATGTGGACAATAACATCATTTTCAGTCTTCCCTTTACATTAAAAACAATGACAAAAAAAATATAAGAAATAAAAAATAAGATATAATGAAATATTTTACATGGGGCAATTCTGAAATCAGAACCCTGTCTACTTCTTTCTTCAAGCTGGATTCCTTATGGCAGTTACTGTCCTTATGGTATGACAGTCAGAAGTAATATCTGAGCCATGGTTTTCTAATACAGATTATTTCAAAACCATGATAAAGAAATTTAACAAATAAAGCTAAATTTGTTAAACATTATTCTAATTTCTGCCTTAACTTTGAGGTCTGTTCCATCATATCTTACTAATCCTTACATATATATACTCCTTTATACACAAATGTATCATCAATTTGTTTTAAGTGTCTACCAGGCACCTTCTGTTTCAACTTCTAACCAAATAAGGAACTGCACTTAAGTGTATTCTATTTTCCTCAGCAAAAGGGATTTCTAAGTACCCTGGTTGAATATTTTATATTCTCTTTAAACTTTTTGAATACTTATCCCATTCTTTTTATTTTAAAAAAACTATCAATATATCAATATTTAGCATCTTCCTAATGCAGTGAAAATGAGCATTACTCTAGTAATTCAGGGTAATGCTCAAACCTATAAAACATTACAAGCAAGCTATTTTGTGTTCACAAGCACAGATTTACATATTCAACTGCACATCATACACATTTAAGTGTGCATACAAAATATGCATTCAAAGAGATTCATATGCTAATGTATCTTGTAAAGAACACACACTTAATATTCTCCAACTATTGCCCATTGTTATGTTGATTTCTACTATAATGGTTTCTACTCTGTTGTAATAAATCTATATCATGTCCATCTAAATCTACATCTTACTTTATCACCCTCTTCTTCTTATCACTCCTACTTTATCCCATCTCCTCAACCTCATATCTGTAATTTTCCTTCTTCAAACCTGTATTTTTATGTAACTCCTAACCATAACCATCACATCTTCTTTTGACAAGTTATTTAACAATTTAGAATTAATATCAACATCTTTAGATGACATAACTGCCAAATGGAAAATAACATTCAAATACCTACATTTTCTACAAAAATATCAACATCTTTAGATGACATAACTGGCAAATAGAAAAAAACTCAAATTACCACATTTTCTACAAAAACCATTTAATATAGCTAAGATTCAGCAAAATCATAGTATTTTCATTTAATTTCTGTAAACATTTCACCACTATAATTTCAGTGTATTTATCACAAAAAGTAATTGTAATACATTTAATCAAAATAGATAAATGATAAACCAAACTTAATTGTTTGAATTAAATTTATGTATTTTAAAGTTTTGTATTTTCCTTAACTCAAAGAAAACAATTATATAAGAAATACTAAAAATGATATATTTCTAGATATAATTACACTCTTCTTCTATTTCCTTGTTTAAATGTTAAAGATAATACTAATTTGTTGAGGCATTTAACTGCCCACTACTCTTTACAGAGCAGCTTCTATATTTCCAAATATTTTAAAAACAAATTTAGATTATTCTTTTTAACCTGTTGACTGCCACATACATTTTACACCGCTACAGTTGCTGTGCCGGTTTGGGGAGGGGGGAGGGGGGCTTTCAGTAAAATGAATATTTTGATTGACAAACGTCACATCAATAAACTAGTAACACCTTCTAGCTTTGAAGTTATGAACTGTTGGAAATGAGTTCATAACTTTGAAGTTATGAACTGTTGGAAACGAGTTCATAACTTTGAAGTTATGAAATGCTGGAAAGGAGTTCAAACATGTTAGGACGAGTTATCTCGTCTGTGGCACTGGAATGCATACATGTTACAATGAGTTATCTCATCTATGGCACAGAAAAGGTTAATACAGAGGAGAAAGTACAGTGGTCATGACACTTTTTAGAGCCTCTGAAATTAGGGAAGGATGGTCAGTTATCTTCAGATTTAAATACGTAGCTCAGAAACAACAGAGCAATGTTACCTAAGAATGAAGTGGTTGTGTTAAGCAGGGTGATGGATTAAGTCTACCACTCAAAAATAAGAACAATACCTTCAATTTTATACACTTGATTTTAGTTAACCAGAGTCTTTAGTAGAAAACATTTGACCAAGGTTTCCAAAATCACATAGTTATGAAATAAATTAACCCTTTAGTGTTCAAACCAGCCAAAACCGGCCATAATTCTCTACCTCTTTCAGTTGAAACTGGCTGTAACTGGTCACTCAAACTGATGTTAAGGTATTGTTCTCAAAATAAATACTTTCAAAATCTCAAAGATTCGATATTATGTGAGATAATTATGTGAGGTAAAGCCATGAAAATATAATAGTATATATAGAGTAATGTGAATGCTAAAGGGTTAAACTTCACAGATATGCCTGCATTTATTCAGTATTTTCTCATTCATTAAAAATAGGTCTTTGTATTCTCATTTATGAAGCCGCTAACTTCAGTATGCTTACTTTAAAATCTTTAGTGGCATCCCACTCTATAAACAAAAGTTAAATAACATTATATAAGAAGCTATTTAAAATCAATTTCTCTATATTTGTCTTAAATATACAAGAAACAAATAAAATATGATTCTTTTTACAAGCAGATTACAAGCTATGTTTAGAAAAGAACAGACTAATTAATTAGGAATAACTTAAAGCATTCACTGAGGAAAATCTCCAAGAGAATAAAAATATTGAATTTCTATATGGAAGGAAAGTCATCTTCTTATATATTTTTAATCTATATTTTTGAAGCCATAACAATGTTAGTTGGAAATGTACCAGCTCTTGAGCTTATATGCTCTTGATGCTACAAGATGCTATAAGAAAATGTTTCATCATACAAATCAAAACATTTTGCTAACACATGTAAGGATTCTTTAAAATAACTGGGAAACATTGGCATAGATTTTGACTTACAACAAAGTTATGTTTTTCATATTATTAATGATTTTTTTTTAGTTTAGTTCCTATTGATTATTTATTATTGATTGTTTGGATATTAAAAAAAATTACCCTTGTCATATTCTTCTTTTTATTTATCAATGATATCTAAACTCCTTTACAACAGGACTGCAAACATTGTATATAACACACACACACACACACACACACACACACACACACACACACACACACACACACACACACATATCATCATCATCATTATTACATCCCTTTACAGTCTGAGTTCAAATCCCGCCGAGGTTAACTTTGCCTTTCATCCTTACGATAAAATAAAGTACCAGTAATGTACAGGGTAATTGCTGGCCTTGTGCCAAAGGTAGAAACAATTATTATCATCAGTATCACTATTTTACATCTGTTTTCCATGCTTGCAATGGTTACATGGATTGTCCCACTCTGAGGCAAGGCAGACAAGTCAGATGACATTGTCTTGATCATACATTCCATTTTGGTATGATTGCTATGGATGGATGATCTTCCTAATATCAACCACTTCACAGCATCTTCTGAGTTCATTTTCTCATGGCACCACTACTACCACCCGATAAGGTGGTATGCGTGCTTTTTTTAATGGCACCTGCACGACCATTTTACAGTATGGGCAAGGAGGGTGGAGAGATTCAGGGATAAATTTGACTGCGTGAGTTGTGAGGGAGAGGGGGAAGTAAGTAAGTGTTGGGAGAAAAAGTGGGCAAGTAGCTCTGACATTACAGTGAAGGTGCATCCACCTTCGAGTAGAAGTCAGGGATATGGATAAGGGGGACTAGGTTAGTAGGGAAGAACTATAACGGCGTAGGAGGAGATCAATCATGCAAGGAAAAAACTGGGTGAGGGGAATAGATAACGAGGGTGGTGGGGTGATGGTAAGGCAGCTTAAGTGTTGTTAAATCATTCTGCCTTCTTCAGCCATCTTCCCCATGCTCATTTCATCCTGTTTGTATAGGGATGTGAGTTTTTTATAGTATGGCATATCACAAGCTGACTCAATCCTGTGCCATCTCCTCCATGAGGTTCAACTTTCTGAGGTTAGTCTTTACCACTTCATCCCATATTTTCCTAGTTCTTTCTTTTCTACAGGTTCCCTACACTTTGAGTCCCCTACATATTTTTTATGCAGTTCTCATCCTTCATACACATCACATGGCCATATGAATGCAGTTTTCTCTCTTATACACTGCATTTGGTCCCTCTTATGCCCAGTTTTCTCTCAGCTTATTAATGCTTTTTTGTTCTTGCACACTACTATTAAACATCCATTGGAGCATGTTCATATTATTTCTTTCCAGTCTTCACAAATCCTCTGCACTCAGTGCTCAAGTCTTGCTTCCACACAGACACACACACACATACAGAATATAGTTTCAAATATGCTTCTTCTTTATCACACTTTTTGTTTGAATACTATAAATTCAATTGTTAAAATTTCTATTGGGTTGGTTATTTAAAAGCACTTTTGTTAAGTTGTTAGTTTAAATACAACACCAAACTCTAGTCCAGTGCTTCACAAAGTGGATTCCAAGGAACCATGAGATTATGCGAGAATAATCTGTGATTCTGTAAAATAAAGTGTCTTTTAATAAAATGTAATAAAACTATATTCTAGGTTTCACATATATACATACTGGTGTCTCCTGGTATTTGTAGGGGTTATATTCCTAGAGCATCCGCAGAGGGAAAAACCGCGAATATTGGATGTAGTCCATAAAAATTCCCATAAACATCAAAATATAACGTAAAATATAATAAAAAAAGAGGGGGCATCCAATAGGCCAGCAAATATAGTATATTGATATTAATAATTTAGCATTAAAAATATATATATATTGTCACAAAAAAGCCATTAAAAAATCGCAGATATTTATGATTTCATGTTTATGCAATGGTATCCACGAACAATTATTAGTTAAGGTCTCAGGAAAATTCTGTGAATAATCAGGACAGTGAATGCCGGGGCCTAGAAAGCTGGAGGTACACTGTGTATATATATATGTGATGATGATACAGTGACAGAGTATATGTAAAATAAAGAAAATGTGAAGTTCGATGTAGATATTTAAAAATCCTTCATTAACAATGGCGATTGTAGTTATATGATAGTTCAATCACATATTTAATCACATGATCTCATTAGACAACCTCTTATGTAATAAGGTTACGTTTCCAAGGCAATCCAATCTAAAGACAAGGGAATAGACAGAAATGATGTTTTCATAGCTGTAATTTCATGAAAAACTTATAATTATTATGTTATACTAGCAGAAAGACCACCCTTCAGGTGGTTTTCTGCTAGCATGTGTAGTGTGTATATTGATATTATATGCAAGTATATGTACATGTAGATATGATACATCAAATAAAATCATAATTGACAATATACACAGAAATTGAACGAAGACGTTGTTACACTGTCTTATGTAATCAGTAACGTAATCCATGATACATTAAAAAAGACGATATTATACATAAACTACATTAGGAGAAAATTAGTGACAGAAAATTAGTATGTTTATTTAAGCGATGGCCAACCAGAAGTGTTAACATTTCAGAAATTTTAAAGAAGTGAATCTTTAAATAAACAAAATATATTTAATGAACAGCCACGAAATTTAGTAGATAAATTATGTAATATTCATTCATTATTTATTCAACTTAAAAGGAGGTGGATTGGCAGTATCGGTAGAGGGTCGGACGCCATGCTTTGACGCATAGAGTTACGGCCCTTGCCATTCTGAGTTCAAATCCCGCCGAGGTTAACTTTGCCTTTCATCCTTACAGGGTCGATAAAATAAAGTACCAGTAATGCACTGGGTAATTACTGGCCTTGTGCCAAAAGTAGAAACAATTATTTATTCAACTTATGAGTTCAAATCCCGCCGAGGTTAACTTTGCCTTTCATCCTTACAGGGTCGATAAAATAAAGTACCAGTAATGTACTGGGTAATTGCTGGCCTTGTGCCTAAAGTAGAAACAATTATTTATTCAACTTATTTTACTAAGGAGATAAAAAATTATAAACCGTACACAGTCCCGCGCTCCTTACTTATAGTTTAGATTTGGTGAGGGTTATGTTATATTATTGCCAGAAATATATAATAAAACACACTCACTGTTTGGTTTGGGTTCGTTTTCAACACATGATTTCATATCAAAGACCTTGCAAAACAAATTCATCGCCATCACTTATAATAATTGCTGTTGTAAAGTTCAAAATATTACATTTTTCTAATTCATTATATAACACATTCTGATTTAGTTCAGAGAACATATGTAAAGACATGTGGACATGTAGTTAGTGTTAGTGTCACAAACATAATATTGAGGGTGCAATTTCTTGACTAAGTAGTGCACTCTGTTCTTGAGCAAGGTACTTCATTTCACTTTGTTTTTCATGAAAGGACTGGAGACCCCAGCATTAACCCTTCAGCATTTAAACCAGCCATATCCGGCCAGAATTCTCTCACCTCTTTCTGTTCAAACCAGCTGTAACTAGCTACTCATACTGATGTTAAGCTATTGATCTCAAAATAAACAATATCAAAATCTCATAGATTCAATGTTATGTGAGATAAATATGTGAGATAAAGTGTTTACTGTGAAAATATAATAGTAAATATAGAGTAATGTAAATGCTAAAAGGTTAAAATGGTTGAGAAACTTTCTATGAGATGCAATCGTATAACATTTTGAATTGTAATCATAATTAGGATTCACATTAGTTTTGATAGCTATTTCTTTTCATTTCTGGATTATATGTAAATATTTAAATATTACGAAATTCAACAATCATAAGCTCTTACAGTTACAGAGTCAACACTTCCAGAATATTTAAAATAAATTCTAGGAAAGGATAAAATGAACATTTATATCAACATATATTGAGATATTTAGTATGTTGTTATAATATGTCTTCTATGTAGAGAACTTAACATTGAGAATTTTAGTCTCCACATTTACATGTAAATATTTTTCAATGAAGAAATATTTTAAAGTTTATATAAACTTACTTATTTATAAGTACATAAACACAGACATATACAGGGCAGTATCGGTAGAGGGTCGGACGCCATGCTTGCCAGCATAGTTACGTCCCTTTACGATCTGAGTTCAAATCCCGCCAAGGTTGACTTTGCCTTTCATCCTTACGGGGTCGATAAAATAAAGTACCAGTAATGCACTGGGTAATTGCTGGCCTTGTGCCTAAAGTAGAAACAATTATTTATTTTATATATATATATCGTTAAATGATGATGATGATGATGATATATATATATATATATATATATACCTTTCTCTCTCTCTCTATATATATATATTATATAAATAAAATTAGAATTTTATTTCTTGCCCTAGCACAGTTGATACATAAATGTAAGTATGCACATGTACACTCATATATATATACACACACACACACACACATATATATATATATATACACACATGCATATATACACACACACATGTATGTATGGGTTATATCAAACATTACATTATTCTTAATGTTTGATATAACCCATACATACATGTGTGTGTGTATATATATATATATATATATATATATATATATATATATATGTGTGTATATACATACATATGTGTGTGTATATATGTGTATGTATATATATATATATATATATATGTGTGTGTGTATATACATACATATGTGTGTGTATATATGTGTATGTATATATATATATATATATATATATAAAGTGTGTATATACATACATACATATGTGTGTGTATATATATATATGTGTGTGTATATACATATATATGTGTGTACATGTGCATACTTACATTTATATATATATATATGTGTGTGTGTGTATGCGTGTGTAGGTAGGTAGATAAATATAAGTACCCTTAGTAGTGTACAGAATAATATATTAATAAAGTATATTGTCAGAAGAAATAATAAAATGGTGTTTATCATTTGTAATAAGCAGCGTTTTATTACATCTTCTGAAAATTATACTTTATTAATATGTGTGTGTGTTTAAAATATATATGCATAAATATCTGTATATATATATATATATAAAGAAAAGAAATGTATATATGTACATTCATATATATATACATACATATATATATGTATATATATATATATATATATATATATATATATATATATATATATATAAATTTTTATATATATACATACACACATGCACAGAATAACTTACATGCACATATATGAATTCATTGACCTCTAAATGCATAAATCTACACATGCACACATGTTTATGTATGTACATCTACATATGCATGCACATATGCATGCTTATTATAAACATTTATTCCTACATATATATGTTTTGCTTCTGGCATCTTGTGGCTTATGGACATTTTTGTAATTAGGTTTTGGTAAATGGGGAAATGTTTGGCTGCCTGATATTGGCTCACAGGCAATTATAGACAGCAAATGTTTGAATGTGTATACATAAACTCAATGTAGGTCTTGTGTATTTCACTAGTGTGTGTGTGTGTCTATACACATACACAGAAACAGAGAGAAGGATCAAGATGTTTAAGGACAAATGTATGAGAAAACTCTTTTGTATTTCCTATTGGGAATTTAAAACCAATGAATACATGCAGAGTAAAGTTAAAAGTTTTGTCACCAGGAACCTCTCCTTGCCACTGTCAAGAGGAGGAAACTGGTGTGGTTTGGCTATGTCACATGACAGTCTGTGGAAGACCATAATGCAAGACAGCATTGAGGGTGGACACAAGAAGGGACGCCAATGCACTAACTGGTTGGGCAATGTCAAAGAATGGATGCAAATGGTGACACCAGATTTGTTGACGGCTGCTGTTGATAGACTATTTCTAGTGTGTACTGCTTCTGCAGTAGGATCTCCCCAACAACTACAGAAGTCAAGGGACTGATGATGATTCATAGAAACACACATGGCCATCTGAAAGAGATGAATGTGTGTGTGAAAGGGAGATGAAGAGAGTGACAGAGAAGTGGAATGAGACAAAGAATGAAAGGAAGAGTTGAAAAAAGACTGAGGTGGAAAAAATAAATTGACAGTGTTTAACTCTTTAGCATTTAAACTGGCCATGTCCAGCTTGTATTCTCTCACCTTTTTCTGTTCAAACTGGCTGTAACTGGCTGCTCATACTGATGTTAAGGTATTTTTCTCAAAATAAATAACATCAAAATCTTGTAGATTCGATATGTGAGATAATTATGCAGGGTAAAGCCTTTACCACAAAAATACTATAGTATATATAGATTAATGTAAATTCTAAAGGGTTAAACATCTTAAAATAATACCAGAATTTAGTGTTTTTTAGCACTCAGTCCTGCATTTCTTCTTTCTCCTGCTCTAACTCCATTACAACTCACAGTTTTTCTCCTTTCCTTTTCTTGACTCCTTGCTATTTTATTCCAAGGAGTCCTTTTATTTGAGATTTTTTCTTCATAGATTATTCTAGGATGCATTTAGACCCCTGTGTCAAAATTTGTGAAGATTAATTGAGAAATGGTGACATTGTTTCAAAACAAACAAACAAACTTTCCCTAGAAGAAGAGAGAGTGGAAGCAGGAGGTTGTCAAACAAGAAATAGAGAGTGGGTGAATGACAGAAGAAGATATAAAATGAAAGTGATGGAAGGATAAGAAGTTTATGTCATGCTAACTTGTTAGTTCAAAAGTAGAAGATTCTTCATTTTTCTGTCTACTTTTTCATGCTGACATGAGTAGGACAGTAGAGGCAAAACGAAAGTGAGCAGAAAGATGAGGTCTTTATTAAAATAACTGGAGGGTAAAACGGGGAAAGAGTGAGAGTGAGAGAATTAAAATGTAAGTGGTGGGAGTAATATGTATTAGATCAATTAGAGTGTCGGGTATCATTGATGCAGTTGTAGAGTAATTTATATATAAGATTCTATCAGAACCACATAAACCATCTCCTTTATAAATATATATATATGAGCCCTATTATTGGCTGACTGGTTGTTGTACAAGTAATGGGGTCTACAAAGTCTTGTAATCTCACGTGACAGTGACTTCTTTATTTGAAATTTCTCTAGCAGGGATGTTGGTGACAACTATGATTTTGCAATCCTCAAGAATTCTGATGGAACACCGAGCAACTTTCATATGAACTTACTAGCATGCTTTTCCCTTTTTTTCCATCTTGATAACTGTATTATATGCACTTGAAATGGCAATAATAATCTCGACATACCACACCTTGAATTTCAATATCATATCACCATTGAAAATGACAGTTAGTCACTGTTTCAATTTGGCCTTTTTCTCTCAACACTACTCTTGGTAACATTTAAAGCACCATGTAGATATATCCAAAGCCTTGCTTTCTGTTATGATCTGCCCTCCTACAATTTGAACCTGAATTTCTTAGCCTATCACTAAATCATAAACAAACTGTGACTGTGTTTGACTTTAGGTATGGGGGTCAACATTATTGAAATATCCTGGGCTACTCTTGTTTTCATTACAGTTATATATATATATATCATCATCATCATTTCATTTTACGTCCGCTTTTTCCCTGCTTGCAAGGGTGGGACGGGAACTGATTCTGGCTTGATTTCTACAGCTGGATGCCCTTCCTAACACCAACCTCATTTACAGTGAGTGCTGGGTGCTTTTTTGCCGTGGCACCTCCACGACCACTTTGCAGTGGAATGATAGGGACCCCAGTCCCTATCATCTCATTACTACAGCTGAGTAAACTGGAATAATGTGAAATAAAGTGTCTTGCTCAAGGAAACAACACATCACCCGGTCTGAGAATTGAACTCACAACCTTTTGATTGCAAGGCCAATGCTCTAACCACTAAGCTATGTGCCTCCATATATATATATAAATGTGTGTGTGTTCCCATGACATTTATTTTCATAGAATGCATACAAATAAACACAATATATATATAAAGAAAAAGCAGGAAAGAAAACATGGGAGAAGATGCACACATTCAATCACAAGCTATAACAAAGGGTGCTGATGTTTTCCTCTAATAATTTCTTAGGCAAGCCAATATGTTCATAGCATTGCCACAGTTGATAGTGAGGCTAAGATGCAGGAATAACCAAGCACCCTTGCAATCATCACCTAGTAAAGTATATCACCAGCAATGACAAGAACCTCATTGTCAGTGGCCCAGCTCCTCTTAATATCTTGAACTCCATAGGCTAAAAAAATAGGAAATTATTCTTAAAAGTTTGTAATTGTAGCAGTATATGACTTTACTGATTTTGATTCTTTGCAAGTAGCTTCTTGCATCTCTCAATAATGACCCCATAGCTATCATGAAAAGGAATTGTAAATGGGAGAGCCTGTATGGGAGAGCCTGTATGGTGCTCATCTCCAGTGTTTGTTTGCTGGTTGTGAATTTCTTGCTGATTAAAAACTGTTACATATCCTGTTATTCAAAAAATCTAATCCCTTTTTAGTATGTTAAATGAATTCCCAGAAATGATGTATTTATTAAGTGTTTAGGAAGACAGGGAACCTTGATATACTTAAACAAATATCTTAGCTTTTTCATTGAGGGATACTGGATAGAACTGGCTAAATGATGACACAGTCTCATTATGGTGGATTGGCAGAATCGGACCATAAGACCATGCTTTGCAACATGGAGTTGTGGCCCTTTACGTTCTGGGTTAAAATCCCACCGAGGTTAGCTTTGCCTTTCATCCTTACGGGGTTGATAGAATAAAGCACCAGTAATGCACTGGGGTAATTGCTGACCTTGTGCCCAAAGTAGAAACAATTATTAGATATTTGCAAACTTTCTGACAAGCACCAGCCCTGTATTGCACTTCTTTCTTTCTGTTCACTTTATCACACACACATTATATGCATAAAATTTTATTTTATTGTGGATAAAACCCAACCATCATTTTTATATGTTAGTCCTGTTAGTAGATTTGTAATAAATTTTATTATTTTATTCATTTGGTAGTATCACTTTTTTATGCTCAGGATTAGAAAGAAAATATATGATATAACTTACATGCCTTAATTGTACTATAACTCTACAACACTAAAAATTGGTTGGTTGTTATTTAGTTTAGTTGACATCTGATATCTTCAATATTTTGTATATTTTCTTTCTTTTTTCATTGAGTATGTGTTGTTTATAATTAAGAATTAAATTTAAGGAGAATGAAATTTTTAAAAAATTCTTATTGTTAAGGCTATTATTTTTTTAAAGAACAGAGTGTAAATATTTCATTTTATAAACGTATCTTAATTCGATAAATGTCCATATTAATATTTAATGCAGGAAATATGTGTGTTTGTTGTTGGAATGCTGTTAAGTTGAATTTAAAATAATTGATTTTGAAAAGTCTGGTATAGCTTTTTGCTTCTATCTCTCTTATCTCATTTATGTTTATGCATGAATTTATAAAATTGCCTTTATTTGTCAGGATTTCTTTTGTGATTATTGCCATTGAAGGGTTAAATTACTTTTCTATTTCTTTTTGTATTTTTCACCATTTTATACTTATCTTAGGCTTTTCACATTTCATCTTTCAAAACAACTATGAGCATGCTTGTTCTTCCTAGGAATATTTAAAAGGAACTTCATTGCATTTTGGGATACTTTGACGACTCTTTTTAATGTTACTGTTTTGCTATCTTTTGAGAAGAATGGAACATTATCAAATCAATATTTCATGTTTCTTTATATTCTTTGTGAATTTTATTTGAAATAATTTGTTGTCTTCTCTCTTCAACCTCTATTTTTTGGCTTCTTATATCTCTAATATTTCAAGTACTTTCTTACTGCATTCTAAAATATTTTATTTAGTGAATGTTTAGAGCATAAAATTGAAGGTAATAATTTTACCAGATAATATTCCTTAGATGATGTACTTTAAAAGAATTTATTATTTTTAAAACACAGGTACCTAACATCCATGAAGAATAATGAAGTGTTTATTCATTGAACATACCTTTCTTATCAGTTACATAATTTCAACATTATTTTCAGATATCTAATGATTTTATATATATATAAATCTTGTATTATTGCATTTTAATGGTTTAAAAAATTCTGATTATTTAAAGAAATGTAGTATCTAGTACTAGAGCTAAAGGTATTGTCACAAATATCTGAATTAGCAGTATATACATATATTTATTTATTGTTATTATTTTTTGCACCTCTCAATTTCACCTTCAATTCTTTATCTGTTACTACACACCAAACCATACACCCACATGCATGCATAAAATATGTATTTGTCAATTTGTACCTTAAGTTTTCCATGTAAGTGTAGTTGTCAAACTAACCCTACAAACTTGTTAAATCAAATCTTTATTGACCGAGTTATTAGTTATATTATACAATTACATTTTGCAAAAAAAAAAAAAAAAAAAAAAAAAAAAAAATATATATATATATATATATATATATATACATATACATACATGTATATGTATATATATATATATTATTTTTTTATATGTATATATATATATGTCTACAGGGTGTCCCCCTAAAATGTATACACACTTCAACAGCAGTCTAATAAATATGTGTATACATTTTGGGGGACACCCTGTATATATATATATATATACATACAGTATAATTAAAATTTCATACACTTAACATGTATGCGTGACCTTAAGTTCGGAGTCCAGGTATGGCCACCACTATATAGTAGAGGAGCTGTTTCAATGCTGTCCTCTCTTTATAAATTTATTAATATTATAGAGAATAACTTATATTCTTTTGGTTTAGCCTCTAAAATTACTATAAGCAGTATTATTATACCATTTATACCACTTTATAGACTAATTACATATCTATGTTTCTGAAATGAATAGAAAATATATTTCTGCTGCATTATACTTGTATAAATGACAACAATGAATGTTTGTTTTTCACTAAAATTAAATGAGATAAATAGAAATATCAATCTTATTTCATTAGCTTACTATATAAAATATATAAAGATTCATTATAAGAACCTTTAATTTTTATTATAAGAACCTTTAAATGAAAATTCCCTAATTATTACATTAAAAAATCAATATTTTTTCATTAATTTACTATAAAAAATACGTTAAGATTTTTCATAAGAACCTTTAATTTTTATTATAAGAACCTTTAAATGAAAATTCCCTAATTATTACATAAAAAAATCAATATTTTTTCATTAATTTACTATAAAAAATGTTAAAATTTTTCATAAGAACCTTTAATTTTTATCATAAGAACATTTAAATGAAAATTTCCTAATCATGACATAAAAATCCATAAAACGATATAAATACCAGTTAGATTTGTTAGTTATGTAATTATAAAAGGCAAAAAAAAAAATTAATAAAACTAATTCAATTTAAAGTTTCTGATATGACTCTTCTCAAAATTGGAGATTTTAATTATAAATGAATTTCATAATAAAATCAAAGTATTAAAAAAGTACTTTGTCATGAAATCTTAGATTAAATTCACTTTCATAAAATGGAAATAAAATTTTTTACTAAAATCTATTTTTTAATCAAATTCTATCATCTCTGAAATTATGAGTTTATTGTTATTATTATGAAATATGGTGGATTGCCAGTATCGGTAGAGCGTCGGACAAAATGCTTCATGGCATAGAGTTACGGCCCTTTACGTTCTGAGTTCAAATCCCGCCAAGGTTACCTTTGCCTTTCATCCTTAAGGGGTCGATAAAATAAAGTACCAGTAATACACTGGGGTCGATTTAATCGACTTTCCCCTCCCCTTCAAATTACTGGCTTTGTGCCTAAAGTAGAAACTATTATTATGATTATTATTATTATTTGGCAGAATTGTTAAAGTGTTGGACAAAATGCCTTGCGGTATTTAGTTACAGCCCTTGACATTCTGAATTCAAATTTTGCAACGGTCAACTTTGCCTTTCATCTCTTTGGAGTTGATAAAATAAAGTACCAGTCAAACACTGGGGTCAGTTTAGTCAATTTTCCCTTCTCCCTAAAATTACCAGCCTTGTACCTGAATTAGAAACCATTATTAATGTCGTTGTTGTTGTTGTTGATGTTGTTATTATTATTATTATTATTATTATTATTATAGAGTATCTCTAAATATTGCATATTCTTTTTCATTTTTTTCTTCTGTAATTTAAGGAAGATAAAAACAAATATATTATATTTAATTTACATTATTGATATTTTAAAATTTAATACTTTGTAAATGAAATAAATAATTTAGTGTCAATAATAAAAAAAAATAGATTGTATTAATTTCAATACCTTTTATATAATATGCCTTTATATATGATTTCAGAATTTGACACTAAAATTGTAGTTTGTTATTCAGTAACTTACTTTAAAGTCTGTAAATTCAACAACCTTTCGTTATTTATAAATTATCTTTTTCTAAATTATAATCTTTAATATTTTTGTTGTTGTTGTTGCTGCTGTTATTTTTTTCTAAACTTGTTTTCTAATATCCTGAATATTATTGCCATTTTAGGCATTCGCTTGGTTCAGTGACTTGCTGGTTGAACATACAGAATTATTCTGGTCACTTTTTGCTGTAGACATGGATGCAGCTTTAGAAATGCAAGCACCAGATACCTGGGACAGTTTCCCTCTGTTCCAGCTGTTGAATGATTACTTAAGAAATGACGGTAGGTCCATATCATTTCATCATTTTCATTTCATTTTACGTCCGCTTTTTCCCCTGCTTGCAAGGGTGGGACGGGAACTGATTCTGGCTTGATTTCTACAGCTGGATGCTCTTCCTAACACCAACCTCATTTACAGTGAGTGCTGGGTGCTTTTTTGCCGCGGCACCACCACGACCACTTTACAGTGGAATGATAGGGACCCCAGTCCCTATCATCTCATTTCTACAGCTGAGTAAACTGGAGCAATGTGAAATAAAGTGTCTTGCTCAAGGAAACAACACATCACCTGGTCTGAGAATTAAACTCACAACCTTTCGATTGCAAAGCCAATGCTCTAACCACTAAGCCATGTGCCTCCACTGCTCTAACCACTAAGCCATGTGCCTCCACTGCTCTAACCACTAAGCCATGTGCCCCCACTGCTCTAACCACTAAGCCATGTGCCTCCACTGCTCTAACCACTAAGCCATGTGCCTCCACTGCTCTAACCACTAAGCCATGTGCCCCACTGCTCTAACCACTAAGCCATGTGCCTCCACTGCTCTAACCACTAAGCCATGTGCCTCCACTGCTCTAACCACTAAGCCATGTGCCTCCACTGCTCTAACCACTAAGCCATGTGCCTCCACATATGTATTTACTAATGTAGCATTCTCTTATTTACTAATATTCCACTATAGTTAATATTTGATTAATTTTTTTTCTTTTGTTCTTTTACTGGTTTCAATCATCAGACAACAGCTATGCTGGGGCAACCCCTTAAAGGGATGAAGTCAATCATATTGACCCCCTTATTTATTTTAAGCCAGGAACTTTTTGTTGAAATGCCAAGTTAAGCCACATAACCACAGACACAAATGTAAAGACACACACACACATATATTTTTCTCTAAAAAATATATTTCTGATTTCACCTTGCTCATCCCCTCAATCTTTCTAATTTCTCCTTCGTTATGCTGATGAAGGACTAGCGTCTGAAACGTTAACACCCTCTTCCTGCTATTTCAAGCATTAAACTAATATATTCCTTCCATATACTGTACCGTTTGTGTTGTTATTTCTGTTTTTACACACACACACGCACACACACACACACACACACACACACACACACACACACACACACACACACACACACACACACACACACACACACACACACACACATATATATACACACACATGATTGGCTTTTTTCCTTAACCACACAGCCGTGTCTGTGCCTAAATCAGTAACTTCCTTTTTACTGTTTAGTCAAGGAGGGGGGTACAGTGTCCATGACTCTTCCCAGAAACTCTGAGACTCATTGGAAATGGAGAGGAATGAAGATATTTACCAATTTTAGTCTAGGCCTAAATGCAGATAACAGAGTGGAATATATTCAATAAAATTAAGTTTTTTGACATCAGATAACATTGTCTGATGGGATGATAAAAGTTCAGTGAGCTACCACCTCTGTTGACAAAAGGCTTGAATGTATGAATTAAAAGCTGGCTATAAGATGCCTGCATGTGATGTGCAATGTTGCATATTAGTGTGACATGGGTAGAGAATGCAGAAGATATTTAAAGGCTCAAGATAAATGAAATAAGAATGCTTTGATGGATGTGCAATGTTAATGTGCATGATCAACAAAGCATGGATGAGCTGAGAGACCAACTGGGTATAAGAGAAATCAGATGTTGTGTACAAGAGAGAAGGCTGCACTAGTATGGGCGTGTGATGCATATGAACGATGATAATTGGGTAAAAGAGTACCAGGAAGAAGTTGCAGTAGAGCAGTGGTTCTTAACCTTTTTACTTGTTCGTACCCCATTCAATTCACCAGCCAGTTCTCGCACCCCCTTCCAGAATTGATGAAAAGCAATATTGATATCATAATCATAATGTGTAAGTAACAAAACAATCATGTATTTAATTCTTTATTTACATAACTGACAACAAAATAATGCATTGCAGGATTACAAAAATCAAGATTACATTCATACTAGTAAAAAAACGAAATAACATTGTGCTTGTACTATGCATGGTGTGCTGTGAATTATTATGGCTGAGCGCCAAATTCAGTGACTTTGTTGCTGTTGCTTTCCATTTATGATGGCATCAAATCTTGGTGTCTTGGTGCTGAGTGCCACTCGCATGTCGTGTTGAGGATCCAGCCGATTTCGGCTCTTGGTTTTGATGTGAAGCAGACAGGAAAATCCAGTCTCGCAGAGGTAAGTAGTCGCGAAAGGCGTGAGCACAGTGAGAGCCTTCTTTGCCAGTGTAGGATACGTTTCCAACTGAGAAGCCCAGAAGTGCTCCAAGTGACCATCGGTAAACTCCATTTGCATTCCACGATTGTTTCTGAGTTCGATGAGATCTTCCTTGATGTTGCTATCATCATCAACATCTTCCATATTATGCTTAAAAGGGTGCCGGATCCAGTCATCACAGGGTTTTAGCTCTCCACACGAGAAGTAGTCATCAAATGAGGTGCACAGTATCTGCAGATGTTCAATAATTTTTGAAACAAAATCTTGATGTAGGCAAGCATCCTCTGTTACTGTTTCTTCAAGGGAAGGAAAATTTGCCAAGTTCCCTTTCTTTAAACGCCTAATCCACAAAACAATTTTGTCTTTGAATGTAGCCAACTTCTCACTTGCAATCAAAATGTTCATCCCTCTTCCTTGTAGTGAGCGATTGAGCTCATTGAGTGCTGTGAACACATCAGCCAAATAGGCAAGCATTTGAATAAATTCAGGATCATCAAAATATCCAGCCAGTTCTTGTCCCAGTCCGTGGAGAAACTGCTGAATTTCTTCTCGCAATTCAAACATACGAGATAGCACATGCCCACGTGACAGCCACCTCACTTCGGTATGGTACAACAGCACAGTGTGTTCCTGACCCACTTCCTCACAAAATAACTGAAACAGTCGATGATTCAGAGCACGACCACGAATCATATTCACGATCTTCACAAATCTCCAAAGTCTTTTTCAGGTATGGGGGCAATGTTTTTGCTGCAAGAGCCTGCCGAGGAAGAAAGCAGTGGGTAATCTTCAGTTCAGGAATTTCTTTTCTCATCAATGCAGCAAACCCTGAACGATTGCCTAGCACGGCTGGTGCACCATCAGTACATATGGAACCAATCTTGTCAAGATGAAGTTGGTATCTTGTGAAGAATTCTTTTATCATACTGAACACATCTATGGCTTTCGATGTTGTGTTCAGTGAGTTACAGAAAAGAAAACTTTCTTCCACTTTATTGTTCTTCACGTACGGGACTAATACCAATAGCTGACAACAATTTGACACATCTGTTGACTCATCCACTTGTAGGCTAATCTTTACTGGACTGGCCTTGATGTCTGCAATAACTTGCTCCAGGATATCATCACTCATGTCGATGATTCGGTTACGGATCACATCATTTGATAAAGACACTTGTTGCAGTTTCCTCGCAGCTTCCTGACCGAGAACAGTCTTTGCCATTTCAAGGGCACACGGCTTGATCAATTCCTCGGGAATCGTATGGGGCTTCTTTGACTTAGCAACCAGGTATGCAACTTGATAAGAAGCATGTAATAAAGGTTTCACTGTTGGTATAAATCCGTGTGTCAGCAAAGTGCCGGCACGATCAAACCTAGCTCTTTTGACTCGTAATGTTGCAAGATCATTCTCTGCATCCTTGCCACCATGTCTGTTCTTAAAATGTTCGTCAAGCTTTGATGGCTTCAAATTTGCGTTGGAGAACATGGTGCTGCATAGGATACACTGTGGACGTTGTGTACCATCCTTCTCATCAGTAACACACGTGAAGCCATACTGAACATAGTCATCATTCCACCTTCGTTTTTTGGACATACTGATGATAAACCTGGAAAACAATAATTTTTATGAGCAAAATTGAAGTTACAATAAAAGCATAGTGTGCATGTCTGTGATACATGTCTATACCAGAGGCGCACATCCGGGGGGCGAGGGGGCGAGATCATTTCAGGTGTGGCGAAAATGACCTTCGCCCCCAATAATTTTCAATGAAATGGACTCTCTGGCCATGTTTATGACAAATTTAATGAAAAAAATGCAAAATAATTTTATAAATTATCCCTAATGCCAATTAGCACAATGACTTCTTGATTTCCAGAATTTTTCACTTTTTTCGGTTACCCGACCATTATTCCCGAAAAATTGTAAATTTACCCCAGGGTATCCTCGCACCCCCTAGGAAGCATTCTCGCACCCCTGGTTAAGAACCACTGCAGTAGAGGAAGCACAAAAAAGATCTGGGTGGAGGTGTTGAGAGCTGAACAAAAATTACTGAAACTCACAGAGGAGATGATGAAGGAATGCAGCAAGTAGAGGAAGGCTGTGCTGGAAAAGATCCATCCAACCCATGCAAGCATGGAAAAGTGGACGTAAAAGTGATGATGATGATGATAAGACCAGATATAAAATGCGTAGCCTTGTTATATACAATTTTCAATCATAGTTTTTACCAGTTGGTAGGTTTTCAATGAAATTATTTTACAAAATGTTTTTTTTTTATTCTTATTCAGAAGAAGTTGCTAATCTTTATGGGAAACTCATAAATATTACAATTATTATTTTCCCTTTCCACCTAAAAAGTCAATAGAACTGACATCTTCAGGTATAAAAAGTCAGTCTGTAAATGCAAATCTATAACTTTTATAAGAAAATAAGTCTGGTTACTTCATTTGTAGAATATATATTTACCAACAGTGAAGCTCACAATGAAAATTGATTGTCAGTTTACAAGGTGAGGAGGAATGTGTGTGGATCACAACATCACCTGTCAAAAGCTAAACCAATCAATCATAGCTAGAGAAGAGATAGGTACCACCTGTGTATCTGCTTATTGAATCACAGCATGATAATGCAACAACATTGAAATGCCATACTGGATCAGTCAAGGCCTTTGGCTAATAACCAGGAAATATGGAGGAAGGTGTTACACCTCTTCCTGTGCACCTACATCCCCCCTAGACTATAGGTATTGATTGATTGATTGAATATCATTATCAGCACAATCATCATCATCATCATCATCTTTATGTTTCCTTTGTATGCTGGCATGGGTTGGACGATCCATAGTCTGAATCAGTTTTTATTCAGAGTTACTGCACTCCTAGGTGGATCATAGGTTCCATTTGTGGCACGATTTTTACAGTTGGATGCTCTTTCTAACACTGACCACTTTACAGAGTGAACTGGGGGAATTTTATGATGGCACCAACACTAGAGAGGTCATCATGACTTAAGCGTGTCCAAATACATACATACATACATACATACATAGGCACATACAACACACACACATAGACAATTTATTTTTTCCCATAATTTCATTTAGAATGAAATCCTAAAACTTGTCATTTAAAAATAATAATTACTGTTAATTTTCCTAATATTTCATGTTTGCCTCAGTAACAGAAACTTCATTTAAAAAGTGATAATTGTAATCTAGTTATCCAAATATATATATATATATATATATATATATATATATATATATATATATATGGAAATCAAGCCAAAATTGGTAGAAATCTAGCCAAAATAAGTTCTGTATGAGCATGACATGATCACCTGACCTAGCATTTCTCACAACAAGATAACTCATCTAACCCATGCCAGCATGGAAAATTAACGTTAAATGGTGATGATGATGATGATATATATATATATATACACACACACTCTCTCTCTCGTGTGTTATCTTTTCTACGTATTATATACATATATATATGTACATATATATATATATATATATATATATATATATATATATATATATAACCAACCAAACAGTGAGTGTGTTCTGTTATTAATTCTGGTAATATTACACAAATATGACCCTCCCCAAGTATAACAATATTTGTTTCAACACACGATTTCATATAAAAAACCTCGCAAAACTAATATATATCATCATCATCATCATCAACGTTTAACGTCCGTGTTCCACACTTGCATGGGTTTGGACGGGGGTAGTCCCACTTGAGGCAAGAGTGATTGTCTTGCTCGCATAGGACTGTCTGGCAGGTTTTCTACAGTTGGATGCCCTTCCTAACACCAACCACATTTACAGTGTGGGTCTGGGAGGTTTTTACCGTGTTTCCTACACAGCCACATTACAGCATGGACTGTGTGTTTTTTTGTCGTGACACCTACACGATCTCATTTGTTTCGGCCTGGATGGCGCGGCACCAACATAACTTTACATAGAACGGGGTGGTGTGGATGGGGTGGGGGTGGTGGCGGGACGGGGTGTATTTTGTTAGAGATGCCTACTGGCAAGGCGGGTCTTCTCTGTTACTGAGTACCGCCAAAGGTCTCGGTCCAGTGACATTGTCTTGGAGAGGTGTAAGTGTGTGAGGTCAGAGTTTATCAGCTCGTCCCAGGTTTTTCTAGGTCTGCCTATTCCGTGGCTACCGTCTATCTTTATTGCCCTGCACTTTGTAATACAGCTATCGACTTTCATGCGCATCATGTATATATATATGTATATATATATATATATATGTATATATATATATATACCTACTCACCACTCCTCCATGCATTGAGAGAGAGAGAGATTCTGTGTGTGGGAGTTAGTGCTATGATAAAATTCACCTGCAACACTCTGTAAATAGAAGGACTGATGCCACAATGAAACCCCCAATAATTACAGTGATTTGGCCAACGTGATTTTGTGACAATAATCCTTCTAAATTGAAATAAAAGTATTTTAAATTCAAGTATTTATTTGGTATTCTTGTTTCATTGCAGAAAATCTTTGCAACGGCAAATTTCATCAACATCTGCGTGATGTTTTTGCACCACAGGTTGTGAGATATGTGGATTTAATGGAGTCTTCGATTGCACAGTCAATTCATAAAGGTTTTGAAAAAGAACGTTGGGATGCACAAGGGTAAGATTACATTTAATTTAGAAAATTAATATTATTTTCTTATATGTTTAAAATGACTGTAAACCCTTTAGCATTTACATTACTCTATATTTACTATAGTATTTTCAAGGTAAAGGCCTCACAAAATTATTTCACATAATATCGAATCTACAAGACTTTGATATTATTTATTTTGAGAACAATACTTTAACATAAGTATCAGCCACTGGTTATGGCTGGTTTGAACAGAAAGAGGTGAGAGAATTCTGGCTGGATATGGACGGTTTAAATGCTAAAGGGTTAAAACCTGTAAAATTTATTATGGATTGTCATGTGATTGGATTACATGCTGGAATAAAAAATAAAAGCGAGAAAATCATAAAAATTCATAAGTTTATATAATAAATTTATAATACTAAATTTGTGCATATGTAATTATGTATGAGGGAAGGTTTGAAACATATCAAATATTTAATGTCTTGACATTAAAGAAGGAGCATTGTAAAAGCCAAATGCTTTGAGTTATATTTTATTTTATTACTGTTAAAAGAGTCTTCAAAATGTTAAAAATGAGTATAGGATAGTCATCAGATTTCTCCCCAAGAAACATGTTCCTCAAATATGGAATATGTTTACATGGGGTTATTTCACTTTATTTAGTACTGTAAAAAATAGTGGACATTGTTTCATGTGAGGAGAGAACTACTAGAAAATGAAAAACATGAAGGATATCCACATATTACAACAACCCGTCAAAGAATTGTCCTTGAGGAAGAAGTAATGGTTGACCACTATTTCAAGATGAAAGAATTTACAGTGATGGTTTATCTGTTTACAACAATTCACTGCATGTTACATGGTCACTTTCAGAGAGATAAATTTAGCACAATATGAGTACCAAAACTTCTTTCCTCAGTTCAAAAAACAAAAACAAAGAAAGGAATATTAACCCTTTAGCATTTACATTACTCTATATGTATACTATTGTATCTTTGTGGTAAAGGCTTTACCTCACATAATTATCTCACATAATATCGAATCTACAAGATTTTGATATTATTTATTTTGAGAACAATACCTTAACCTCAGTATGAGCTGCTGGTTTTGGCTGGTTTGAACAGAAAGAGGTGAGAGAATTCTGGCCGGATATGGCTGGTTTAAATGCTAAAGGGTTAAAAGTATTAATATTTCTGTCATTGCAAAAAAAGTATGTTGTTCATTCCATTGTAATTGGAAATGAAACTATGATCTTGTATTATAATATTTTGTCAAATAAAAATCCATGAAATGGCATTGTCCAGATGAAGCTGTCTTCGAACAAAAAAAAAAAAAAAGACACCCGAATCCCCCACCCACCCCCACCCAATAATGGGGCGGGGGGGGGGGGGGAATTATCAAAACTCCAGCTGAGAGAGAAAATATTCTCAAACAATGATGGATTAAAGACTATTTTTGAGCACTTTCAGTTGAAATACATGGACTACTTTTACAATGGGATTCAAAAGCTAATTCCCCATTCTAATAAGTATATTCAAATATGAGGTGATTATATTGAAAAATAATAAAACTATTTTTTACAATTTCTTTCATTTTCCTATTTAGGCTGAGAACTCTTGCACCTTCTCTCGTACATGTGAGCAAATAGGGGCATGTGTGTATTTATAAGTGAGAGAGAGAGAGAGAGTGCGTGTGTGTGTGCGTGTGTGCTGAACCACCTACTTGTTTAAAAGTAAAACAGTTGTTCATTGAGTACTACTTGTGGTTAAATCAGTAAAGATATATCCATATATAACATATTCTTTGATAGCTAGTTTCATTAACAAATTAATGATGCATTAACAGAGTTATGTTTTAATGCAATGTTGTATTACAATATATCTATAGATGTTAACCAATACTGTACATAGACATTCTATAGTACAATATGAAATGAACCTCCATTGGTTTCAACAATGAGTGCTCCAGTTATTTGATCAATGGAACAGCCTGCATATGAAATTAATGTGCAAGTGGCTGAGCATTCCATAGGCACATGCACTGAAACACAATTCTTGGGAGATTTAACACGACACATTGTGTGACAAGGCTGATTTTTGAATTACTGGTACACTCTATCTGATTAATCTCCAAACAATTTCTGTCTACCCAGTTTTATTCACAAGTCATGGGTTAACCTGAGCCTATGGTAAATGAAACTTGACGAAGGTGCCATTCCAGGCCCAGTGTTATTCACAAGTCATGGGTCAACCTGAGCCTATGGTAAATGAAACTTGACGAAGGTGCCATTCCCGGCCCAGTGTTATTCACAAGTCATGGGTCAACCTGAGCCTATGGTAAAGGAAACTTGATGAAGGTGCCATTCCAGGCCTAGTGTTATTCACAATTCATGGGTCAACCTGAGCCTATGGTAAATGAAACCTGACGAAGGTGCCATTCCCGGCCCAGTTTCATTCACAAGTCATGAGTCAACCTGAGCCTATGGTAAATGAAACTTGACGAAGGTGCCATTCCAGGCCCAGTGTTATTCACAATTCATGGGTCAACCTGAGCCTATGGTAAATGAAACCTGACGAAGGTGCCATTCCCGGCCCAGTTTTATTCACAAGTCATGGGTCAACCTGAGCCTATGGTAAATGAAACTTGACGAAGGTGCCATTCCCGGCCCAGTTTTATTCACAAGTCATGGGTCAACCTGAGCCTATGGTAAATGAAACCTGACGAATGTGCCATTCCCAGCCCAGTTTTATTCACAAGTCATGGGTCAACCTGAGCCTATGGTAAATGAAACTTGACGAAGGTGCCATTCCAGGCCCAGTTTCATTCACAAGTCATGGGTCAACCTGAGGTTATGGTAAATGACACTTTCCCAAGATGTCATGCCTTGGGATTAAACCTGCCACCTGAAGTTAATGCATCGTTAATTTATCAGTTGAACTAGTTGCTAAGTCTGACTTACTTAAGCTCTTAGTAGTAATGAGTATAAAAGCTGTCTTCATGAACAGTTAAAGAGTGTACTCAGTTGCAGATGAAATACCAATATGAGTTGAAATTAGTCTGGCTGCTTCCTCTTTTTGTATTCATGAAGTCAATGAAGATATTTTGTATAAAAACAAATACTTACATCTGTCAATACGTATGGTAATTTATTACTAGAGCTGAATAGTATTTAAAATAGTTTGAACAGAAAATGTATTCTTTATAAAGTGTTGCACAAGAATATATAATCTTTATATATAAATTCTTTAAAAGAAAACCTCTAGATGGTGCCATAGCAATACCAACATACAATTCAAAAATTTACTTTACATATTTTATGAAAATTGGTTGACTTGCTAAAAGTCCCTGTTATGAGAAACATATAAAAAGTATTAAATTAAGAATTAGGTAATCTTTTGTACGTTGCTGAATATTAGTTAATTTTACAGGGATTGCTTTTTAATTATCTAGTTCAACTGATGTATTAGTTTTTTTACACTGTGGTTAAATAGTTGTAACATTCAATTACTATTCAGTATTAGAATTAATACAGAAATAATTGGAATATATCAAGTTTCACTGTAGGAATATATATGTTTTACATATTGTGGTATTCAGTATGTTTTAAATGTAAATATGTTTTCATTATATCAAACAGACTGACACACCAACACACATATTTGCATATATATATATATATATATATATATATATATATATATATATATATATATATATATATATACTAAAATAACAGATTAAAGTTTAAGCAAAGATTCTTTGCTTAAACTTTAATCTGTTATTTTAATAAATATTTGATATATATTTGATATATATTTATCCTCATCGAGCCCTCTTTGGATTTTAGTCTTCACATTTATTTTTATTACTATATATATATATATATATATATATATATATATATATATATATATATATATATATATATATATATATATATATATATATATATATATGTGTGTGTGTGTGTGTGTATATATATATGCACAAACCCACACACATTCAACCATCTTACGTTAAAATAGATCAGTAAAACAGAAATAAAAGGACTGTTAACTCAATGTCACAACTAAAAGTTATGACATTGAGTTAACAGTTCTTTTAATTCTCTGTTTTACTGATCTATTTTAGCATTACAAAATTAATTTCCATTTGTTGAATAAAATATTTGCTAGACCTGAGCAGTTTATTGCATTTATGAATATGTAAGATAATTGTTTTTGCAAATATATTAAAATACTAACATTGTTTGTATCAATATATTTATGGACAGCTGCATTTCAAATTTTGCGTAAAAAGGATACACTTTCTGTAAATATTTATACCACTATTTCAAATTATGTGAAGACAAATTATTAAAGATAATTTTTTGAATGGAAAATTGAATATTTTTTATGTTAATGTCA
Organism: Eledone cirrhosa; assembly: GCA_964016885.1. Classification (NCBI taxonomy): domain Eukaryota; kingdom Metazoa; phylum Mollusca; class Cephalopoda; order Octopoda; family Eledonidae; genus Eledone; species Eledone cirrhosa. The sequence continues at coordinate 49,145 of CAXHJY010000028.1, forward strand.
CAATTTAGTATTCTTTTTAATTTCTTATTTGTGATTGAAATATTAAAATATTTTAGGAAACTTCGAATCTGCCTGTCATATCTTTTACATTATTATTTCCAGTCATAAGATAAGAAATTCCTCGATAAATAAAATAAAATCATATTTCAATAACATTAAGATCAGTAAATATATTTCATTGGTTTTTAATCTTATGTAAATCTAATGTAACAGAAATAACTGCTTCTTCTCAATAACCTCTAGCTCCAAACTAGACAACACATACTCTGCTTAAGAGTGTGAGGCAATTCCACGACACAGGCAATGTTTATTTTGGTAGTCCCCCACCAAAGCTGTTCACCAACCAACAACTAACTACCCTGCCCTCAACTATCAATAGAATCATACATGCTACTCAGCTGTCATTAATCAATGCTAAAAATATCATTTTTCATTACACTCTGTCAAATGACAGAGAGGGAATAAATGAAACTCTGAGATCCTTTGAAAAAATGTATAAGAAATGTAACAGTAACAGGAAGCTCAGAGTAGCAAAGAAGCAGAACCACAGTTTCAATTAAATGGATGCATATAAATATGTATATATATATATATATATTCTATTCTATTCTAAGGCGGGTAAAATTCCCGAGATCCATGGACGAGTTCTCTCCAGCAGTCTCTGTCCCTCATTATCACTGCCATGTCCTGCGTCTCCAACAGACCAGTGTCTGTCCTTAGGGCATCAACATACGTTAACCTTGGTCTTCCTCTTCTAGTGTAAATAAATGGAAACTATATTTATAAAAGCATATTTATTCTAGTATATATATTTCAAGGGTGCTGAAACTTTGATATGCTCTCATCAGATAAAATACAAAGTTTGTTTTATAAATATTGACATAACCAGGAAGAAGAACTTAACGGTTCAAGTTTTTCCTAATATCATTAAATATTATACTCCAGAAAACTTGTTGAGTGCTTTGAATCAGTTATAAACATTTATATTTGTTGAATTACTTATATATATATATATATATATATATCATCACCATCACCACTGTTTAACGTCCATTTCCCACATTGGTAGGGGTTAGATGAGTTGTCCTGTTGTGAGACAATTCAGATCAAGTGACTGTGCCTAACTCATACAGAACTCACATACATATGTATATAAAGATATGTATGTGTTCATAGGCATAGATGGTTTTGTGTTTTAGTCAGTTTCAGTTGCACAAGAGCTGTTCAGCAGTAAGAGAGCCCATGAAATAAATGATCAAACATTTGGAAGAGAGTAGTGAAATATATGACTTGTCATTTATTAGTATATTGAAAAGCTTTTCATATATTGCTATATTAAACTTTGTTTGGAATGTAAAAAAAGGTTCTTAAATAAAATTTATGATGGAAGGTTTTAAATTAAATCTACATACTTTTAAAGTAGATAGATTTCTATAAAAACAAAACCTTTAGACATTTTCAGATAAAAGATTTTCTTATGGAATTTATATAAATAAGAGTAAACTTTGTCTACCCTCTATTCTTTAACAAATGATATGAGAAAAATAAAAGAATATAATCAAAATAGAAACTCTTAATAATAATTTCCAATTAACAGAAAATGATGCTTTAAAGTAAATGGATTTCTTAGTTTAGACCAATTTGCATAACATAAACCTTGTTTGGTATATGACTATGATTTGAAATTTTTCAGCGGTATTCTAAATAAAGATATTGAATTCTTGAAATATTTTACATCATTACTTTATTCTAATTTGTGAAGACATCTATATATATTATTAGGGTAGATATTTCAGTTATAATGTCTCACTATGAATTGAGCATTTCTTTTCAACTGGTATAAACTATTTATTACATCATAAACTAATTAATTCAGCTCGCCATAAAGATTGGCGGTGGATTGGCAGTATCGGTAGAGGGTCGGACGCCATGCTTTGTTGCATAGAGTTACGGCCCTTGCCAATCTGAGTTCAAATCCCGCCGAGGTTAACTTTGCCTTTCATCCTTACAGGGTCGATAAAATAAAGTACCAGTAATGCACTGGGTAATTGCTGGCCTTGTACCAAACGTAGAAACAATTATATTACATATATAGAGAAGAGAAGCTTCTTCAGTTGTGTTAAAGACAAAACAACCTTTCTAGTGCTGGTGATAACATACACCCAGTAGACTCTGTAAAGTGATTGGTATTAGGAAGGTCTTTCAGACAGAAACTTTGCCAGAATGGAATGTATCTTAGCAAGACATGGTTCCTTGACCTGGCAACCTATCTACTTCTAGTGCCTTGATAAAATACATGCAGTACACTTAGTAAAGTGGTTGGTATTGAGAAGGACAATCAGCTTTAGAAACTGCTAAAAATGGAATATATAAATGAGACATAGTAATTGTTTCTACTTTTGACACAAGGCCAACAATTACCAAAGTACATTACTGGTACTTTATTTTATCGACCCCGTATGGATGAAAGGCAAGTAATAACTCTGAATAAGAATTAGCTCAGACCATAATGAGCTGTCCATTGCTTTTGCAATCTTTGTTTCAATAACTTGTGACTGTCACTAATATATTCAATCTGTTAAAATTCTAGCCTTCCATTATCCAGTTTTGACTGAAGCCATAACTGGTTCAACTGTTTACAGGGCCAGTTTAATCACATAGATATACGTCTGTGATTTAATTGTGCTTATAATAGTTTTGATATATTTATTCTTCAACTGATTTTTTGTTGATGAAACAATAGATTTATATAATAATAATAATAATAATGAAATTATTGTGTACAGTGCTCAGGTGCACTACAACTCATCAAAGGTGCATGTATAGTACATAGAATATTATACACTATATATATATATTAGCACTAAAACATTAGTTTACTCTACTTCAGAATTTATTTTTTAATATGTATTTTGATGACTAACTATATATATATATTTATTAAAATAACAGATTAAAGTTTAAGCAAAGAATCGCTGCTTTCACCCTTAAGATCTTGTTAAGGGTGAAAGCAGCGATTCTTTGCTTAAACTTTAATCTGTTATTTTAATAAATATTTGCTCTATGGTTCTTATATATTTGATATATATTTTCCTCATCGAGCCCTCTTTGGATTTTAGTCTTCACATTTATTATTATTACTATATTATTAGGGCGGTGAATTGGCAGTATCGGTAGAGGGTTGGACGCCATGCTTTCTAGCATAGTTACTTCCCTTTACGGTCTGGGTTCAAATCCCGTTGAGGTTAACTTTGCTTTTCATCCTTACAGGGTCGATAAAATAAAGTACCAGTAATGTACTGGGTAATTGCTGGCCTTGTGCCAAAAGTAGAAACAATTATTATTACTATATATATATATAGAAGTAGTTCCACAACAGTTAATTCACCATTTCCGAGAACAATTTGTTTCACCTTAGATGGATCATCAGCTCGGTTTAAATGAGATAATACGGAAAAGGAAAACAATTATACGAATACACATGCACAGAAGAAGTTCTTCACAAAAGGGAGTCAACTCATGTTAGATTTAGATTGATGCTCGGGAGGTGACTGCAAAAGTTCAGAATACAATAGATTATTCATGATATTTGGTCTAGAGCACAGGTTCTCAATCCATTTAGGCCAAACGCCCCCTTTTGTCCCTCGAAATCACGAAACGCCCCCCCCCCTACCCTATTTTTCCATTTTTCAATATACTACTGATTTTGATATCTGTAGATTACTAAACAATTGATTAACAATATTCCAAAGATATCATTGAAAGGAAATATATAAATTTCAAAAAAAGGAACATAAATGTTTTTTTTTATGAATAAGGACCAGTTGAATTTGTTACATTCCCACCAGGCGTTACCAGCTATTTTGAACATTTATACAAGAGCAACTCTATCCAAAGAGTGCTCTTATCTGGAAGAAAGTGGCAATTATATCATTTCAAAGCTTTCCAATTTTCCCTTTAATGAAACAGATAGAATAAATGTTGATATCTAACTTGATGTCCCCTCTGCTTTGTGAGCTTAGAGACCACAGAAGAGGGTTTTCATGACCACGCGAGAGGGTATATTTATTAGTAAATGGTAAAATATATACAACAAATGACTGCAACTACAAATAAAAAAAATTGTTAGTTTGCTTTGTAACAATAGCATATCTAAGTTTTCGGATAAATCAACTTACTTTAACTTTGACCTCATTTCAATGGGACCCTTGAACTTCATGGAGTCTAGCTAACTCTTTGACGTCAGGCTGGATTTTCGTAAGATGTAGCCGAAGATTTCCACATGTAATTACATTGTAGCGGTTGCGAGCCTTACTGTGCAGTCTGGAAACAGCACCAAACCTCCTCTTGACTAAGTATGAGCTTGGAAAAGGCAGAGCAAATCTCTTAGCCTCTGCATGTAGGTGTGGAAATCAACGCTAAATTTCCTCTTGCATCCAAAAAAGGGGTTCACCTATTTTGGGAAATTTAATTTTGATCATGTCATCTGCTTGAAGTTCAATGAATTCTTCCTGAAATATAACGTCCAAATCATCGACGTTAGCTATGAAAGGATCTGCTACCCACATTGGGATGTCCATCGGCAAAAGGTCGACAAACCGTTCTCTCATGTTGTTTGTAGCGCATGGAGGTGAGCGGTATACATTTGGAGTTGGTCATCGCTTACAATGTTTTGAACATTGGCGACACTAGGAAAATTATAGAATTCCCGTCAACAAAGATTCCTTTCGATGACATTCAATTTGGCCAGGAATGTTTTCACAGCATTCCTTGTTTAAGCAACCACTGGTAAAGGAAATAATTACCTTATGTTGTTTATTACATAACTATTAAGCTCTGTAACCTACATAGAGCACTCTTTTTTCCTGGACCTTTCCGACAGAATTACTTCATTTATATATATATATATTCCAAACTTAGAAGCAGGGACTAGAAATAAAGGGTCTCAAAGACAACCTGACAAAGACTAAGGTCCTTGTAAGTAGATGAGAAAACAGAATCCAGATCCCCTCAGGGAAATGGCCTTGCTCAGTATGTAGGAAAGGTGTAGGTAGGAACTCCATTCTCTGCCCCAAATGCAAACAATGGGTACACAAGAGATGTAGCAGGATCTCAGGAAGCTTAACTAAGAATGTAGGCTTCACATGTAGCAGCTGTGCTGGGACAGCAAGCAGCAAACAGCCACAGGAAACAAGTACCACCAAACTCTGGGAGGGCTCTGTAGAAACAGTAGACAGCTTCTGCTACTTAGGTGACCGAATTAGCAGCGGAGGTGGGTGTTCGGAAAGTACAATAACTAGGGTAAGAATGGGATGGAAGAAGTTCAGGGAGCTACTGCCACTGCTAGCTGCAAAAGGCATCTCCCTTAAAAAGGAAAGGCAGAGTGTAATGATGCATATATACATGGATGCGTGTATACATGGTAGTGAGACCTGGGCGCTGTCTGTGGAAGACTTGTGTAGATTAGAAAGAAACAAAGCCTGCATGCTCCGATGGATGTGTAACAGTAATATACGTGAACGGCAAAGCGTAAATGAATTGAGAGAGAGACTGAGAATAAGAGGAATCAAATGCTGTGTGCAGGAGAGGTGGTTGCGTTGGTATGGACATGTGATGCGTATGAAGGATGACAGCTGCATAAAAAGGTGCAGAGCAATAGAAGTCGATGGAAACCACAGAGTGGGGAGACCCAAGAAGACCTGGGATGAGGTGATAAAAGCCGACCTTACCCAATTACACCTCTCAAAGGCGATGACACATGACCGTGACCTCTGGCGTCGTGCAGTAATACAGAAGACCCGACCCCCCACGGGTACAAGCCAAGGCTGAAGCATATAGACAATATCCCCCCCCCCCCCCCACACACACACACACACTGCAAAGTGGTCGTGGAGGTGACATAGCAAAAAAGCACCCAGCACACACTGTAAAGTGGACGTGTAGGCGCCACAGAAAAAAGCACCCAGCACTCACTGTAAATGAGGTTGGTGTTAGGAAGGGCATCCAGCTGTAGAAATCAAGCCAGAATCAGTTCCCGTCCCACCCTTGCAAGCAGGGAAAAGTGGACGTAAAATGATGATTTCATCATCATTGTTTAACGTCCATCTTCCATGCTACCATAGGTAGGCTGGGCTGTCCCTTTTTTGAGGGATCAGGTCAGAGGACCATGATTCGCTCATACAGAACTGATTTTGGCTTGGTTTCTACAGCTGCATACCCTTCCTAACACCTATATATATATATATAGCAGGTAAAGCAGACGTTAAAATGATGATGAGGATGATATATCATCATCATCATTTAGCGTCCATTTTTCCATGTTTGCGTGAATTAGAAGGGTTGTCCATGCTGAGAGGCAAGTCTGACCAGAGTTGGCCATGTCACACCTTGCTCCAGTGAGAACTATAAATTTAACCAGGTATTTTACAGCTGTAATACACATATATATACAAATACATGCAATGATCTATTGGTACTTAAACCTTTTGACACTGATTGTTATCTGAATATACATTGACAATAAATCTAGGTGTATCTGTGGTCTATTAACTTATACTTTTTAAAATCTATCTGATTTCTATTCAACAATTTGTCTACCGAGTAGATGTGTCATCTTTGGGTGTAGCAACCATATAGAGGTAATTGCTATTGAAATGCAAGAAAAAGTATATATTTCTCTCCCTCTCCTACATTTTCATATTCTTACATTCACACATATACATGTATATTCTCATATACATATATATATATATGTGTGAGTCCCAGGTTCAATCAGGGGTAACCACAGTAAGTAAAGTTCTCAATACATTAGTAGAGTGTATACAATAAAATTTAATATACAGAAATGGCTTCTACAGGACTAGAGCTGTTTCATTCGAAAGAAATCATCAGGACTTTCGTGATGATTTTTTGTGAATGAAACCATTCTATTCTTGTAGAAGCCATTTCTGTATAAAATGTTGTTATATATATATATATATATATATATATATATATATATAAGAGAGTATTGAAGTTTGCTTGAAGCATTGTGGAATAATAACTGTCCGATGCGCCATACGAACTGTAGCTTACGCACATACGTTGTATACAAGGTAGAATGTGACAAGTGCATCCACTACTATATCGGTAGCACAATCCGGCCACTACATATCCGGATCAAGGAACACATCAACACCAGGGCCTCGTCTTTCCGGAAACATTTAACCAAATGCGGAAACAAAGATGGAAGACCCATTGTCACAGTGCTAGCGACAGAACGCAACGTTACGCAACATTACGAATCAAGGAAGCACTTTGGATCAAATGCCTAGGACCACAAATAAATAACTGATCCGAGAGAAGTGAGATGAGGTGGTTGGTGTAAACAAATAAGACAACAACACACGCACACACACACACAGTGGCATTCAAATGATTGTTATTGTGTGTTTAGCGCCCCCACCGACCAACAAGCGACCAGACAGACTACTACACTGCTAGTACCAAAGACCAGTACATATAGGTAGTACAATGGATTGACAGCTAACGCCATCTCCCACAATAAAAAGGAGCTGCGTTGACCTTTGCTTGACCGCACCTATTCTGTGCACACATGCGCTCTACAGAATACCTCAGCGGACAACAGAGGCCACGTACTGTTCCTCTCCAACAGATAACTAAATTTCATTGGTAGACTATTGGTTAAACCAGGGCTTTTATAGAAGACATTGACTTGTCGAAGGTGCCATGCCATAGGATCAAACCTAGAACCACTGTTTGTGTAGCAAACTTCTAAAGTACACAACCATGCCTGTGCTTATATATAAATTGATTAGTAAAATCCATGCCAAAAACAGTTGAGAGAACTCTTCACTGTATCAAGGACACAACAATTGTTGAAATATCAAGAACACAACAGCAGTGTTGGTGATATGAGAAAACACACCCAGTACACTCTGTAAAGTTGTTGATGATAGGAAGGGCATCCAGCCATAGAAAACTCATCAAACAAAGAGTGAAGAGGACTCTTCAGTTGAATCAAAGACATGATGACATCTCTAATGCAGGACATATATCTGATTGGCTTACCTGAATGACAAGTGGCTCTGATTGAGTGCTGATTTTGTCTGTGACGACCCATCCAACCCTTGCCAGCACAGAAAGCAGATATTAAGTAATGAGGATGAGGAGGATATACAAAGACGAGTGAGGTATACAGGATGAAAAGCATTTCACAGAATAGAAAATTGTTAAAAGAAAGAAACACATGAAGTATATATGCCATATACAATGGCTATTGGCCAAGAAACATCTCTTCTGTTTGACCAAAAATAAGATTTTAATCAACTTGTTGTTACTCTTGTTGTCTGTGTGAAAGAACATGGCTTAATATTTTGGATGTTCAGCTCACAATTGTAATATCTTGAGTTTGATTCCCAGTAGCCTGTTATGCTCTTGTGCAAGACACTTTATTTCATGTTGCTCCAGTCCACTCAATTGAAGAAAATGAGTTGAACCTGCATTTCAAAGGGTCAGTCTTGTCACACACTGTGTTACTTTAATCCTTTAGCATTTAAACCGGCTGTATCTGGCCAAGAATTCTCTCACCTCTTTCTGTTCAAACTGACTATACCGATGTTAAGGTATTGTTCTCAAAATAAATAATATCAAAATCTCATAGATTCGATATTATGTGAGATAATTATGTGAGGTAAAGTGTTTACCACAAAAATACAATAACAAATATAGAGTAATCATCATTCATCATTTTACGTCGTAAATGCTAAAGGGTTAAATCTCCTTGAGATGTATATTAAAAGTAGTCATGTCTGTGAAATGATCAACCACTACCATATTAACTTCACAAGCAGTCTGTTTGGTTGATCAAACTGGAACACTCATTGTCAAACCAACAAAGGTCTCTCTATATATATATATGAATATATAAAATGTTTATTTTATTACCATGCATCTTTTAACAGTCTATTATATTGCAAAACCAAAATGAATGAATTAGTGACAAAAGACTTTCTCATTGTTTGCCAGGTGGTATACCTCTGTTGTTATCCAATGACTCAGATTTCTGTTGGGTTATTATTGTAAAGAAAATTGCAATGGTAATGGTGGTCATGTTGGTGACATGACAAAAAACAGCCAGTTCATCTTGTAAAGTAGTCAGGTTGGTGACATGACAAAAAGCATCCAGTTCACCTTGTAAAGTAGTCATGTTAGGGACATGACAAAAAGCATCCAGTCCATGCTGTAAATGTGGTTGGCATTAGAAAGGGCATCCAACCATAGAAGCCAAGCCCGAAACAGTTCTGTATGAGCTAGACAGGGTCATCTGATCTGACTTGTCTCATAACATAAAAAACAACTTGTCTAACCCATGCTAGCATGGAAAATGAATGTTAAACGATGATGATGGTAGTGGTGATGATTTCTATATTTGTCAGTATAGATGGTGGTGTTGAATTCTAAAATAGCAGTGCTAGGGGTGATAATATTTTCTAGGAAGGTGAAAGAAAGTTCTACTTAAATGTTTGTCTTACAACCACATGGTTTGGGTTTTATTTCATTGTTTGACACTTTGAGTAAAGTATCTTATACTATTCTCTCAACCATATTGTATTCTTTGTTGAACATGTTTCCATTCTAATCTTTGACCTGTTAGCATTTACATTAGTCTATATTTACTATTGTATTTTCACAGTAAAGGCTTTACCTCACATAACATTTACATTACTCTATATTTACTATTGTATTTTCACAGTAAAGGCTTTACCTCACATAACATTTACATTAGTCTATATTTACTATTGTATTTTCACAGTAAAGGCTTTACCTCACATAACATTTACATTAGTCTATATTTACTATTGTATTTTTACAGTAAAGGCTTTATCTCTCATAACATTTACATTACTCTATATATACTATTGTATTTTCACAGTAAAGGCTTTACCTCACATAACATTTACATTAGTCTATATTTACTATTGTATTTTCACAGTAAACACTTTATCTCACATAATATTGAATCTATGAGATTTTGATATTATCTATTTTGAGAACAATACCTTAACATAGGTATGAGCAGCCTGTTATGGCCAGTTTAAATGCTAAAGGGTTAATATCATTTGTAATTGATTGGTAGGGTTTTGTATGGTAGTTTTTCGATTCAAAGCCACTTCTGGTGAGGACTTAATTGCAATTAAGTGCTGCTTCTTTGAAGATATTCTCTGCTATGGATTTCATTACTTGAACCAAATACCTCATTCATTTGAAAAGCTTGTACAGAGCGAAATACATGGTCATATGTAATGAATCCTATTTATCTTAATGTCACATATGAAAATATTATCATAAACATCTCATCTTGCCTTGAATCTTTTAATTGAAAGGCGCTTCTAATTTATATCTTGTTTTTCAAATATATATAGAACACATACACACACACACACACACACGCTCATACAGACATAGGGTGGGTGGGTGTAGGTATGTATCTAGCTTAGAAGAGGTTCACCAAACTCCTGCATGTTGTAAAAACAGCTACAAGGATTGTGTGTGTGTGTGTGTATGTATATATATATATATATACATGTGTGTATATATATATCATCATCATCATCATCATCAACGTTTAACGTCCGTGTTCCACGCTTGCATGGGTTTATATATATATATATATATAGATATATATATATATATATATATATATATAGATATATATACATATATATATACACATATATATTTACACACACACACATAAAAATGTATATATCTATATACACATATATATTTACTATGGAGATATAAAAGATACAGAAGTAAAAACCAACCAATCAGTGAGTGTGTTCTGTTATTATTTCTGGTATGACCCTCCCCATATATATATACATATATATATATATATATATATATATATATATATATATACAAATATATACAAATATATTTACATACATATATATATATATTTAGATTTATATATCATCATCATCATCATCATCATCATCACCGTTTTACGTCCGTTCTTCCACGCTAGCATGGGTTAGACGGGTTGTCCTGTTGTGGGCAGTGTCTGGTCGGCTGACTATGCCTTGCTCATACAGGAACTGATTTGGCTTGATTTCTACAGCTGGATGCCCTTCCTAACACCAACCTCATTTACAGTGAGTGCTGGGTGCTTTTTTGTGGCGCCTACACGTCCACTTTACAGTGTGGGCTGGGTGCTTTTTTGCCGTGGCACCTCCACGACCACCTTGCGGTGGGGGGAGTGGGGGCATATTGTCTATATGCTTCAGCTTGTACCCATGGGAGGTCGGGTACTCTGTATTACTGCGTGGTTGGTGTTAGGAAGGGCATCCAGCTGTAACACATATATATTTACATATATGTATATATATATATATATATTTAGTTTCTGAATTTGTTTAGCAAGATTCTTTATCTGAAATCGTGTGTTGAAACCGATATTGTTATACTTTGAGGGTCATGTTGCCAATAAGAAACACACTACCAACATGCTAAGATAGAACACAGGGGTAAATTAGAGAGCATAGAAATAAAAATAGAATCCACACACAAGAAAGACGCAATGTTTAGGCAAATTACAGAGGCAGTAAGCATAAAAGAATTAAAACCAAAATTAAATAGAAAATATGAGTGGAACAGCAACATCACAACTTACAATTAAGGACAAAATGAAAACACACACACACATAGAACAAACAACTTACAATTGAAAACACACACAAAATGCAAACACACACAAGACAAAATGAAAACACACACACACATAGAACAAACAACCAACCAACAATAAATAAATAAATAAACAAACAAATAGAAAAATAGAAAAATGAACACAAACACACACAGACACCCGGATGTGGCGCATGCGCAAACTGAGCACGCAACCCACACACAAACAAAATGGCGTAGGATAGAAGAAAGGAAAGGCACAGAAACGAAGAAAGAAATCCCCAGTCACTGAAGAGGTCACAGAGTGTGTGACGAAAGAACTATGACTATATATATATAAACAACTATCTGGTTGTGGAACCAACCAACCAACCAGAAATTTATAAATTTGTAAATTTATAAATATATAATAAATTAAATTGAAGTGAAAGCAACTGGTGCGTGTGTTTCTTATTGGCAACATGACCCTCCCAAAGTATAACAATATATATATTTACATATATACATATATATATATTTTCATATATGTATATATATATATTTACATATATATATATATATATATAGAATTCACAAGAATCAAAGCTATGTTCAAAATGCTTTAAATGCTTTGAACATAGCTTTGATTCTTGTGAATTCTATAGAACTGCTCTGTAAAACAACTGATGTTCTTAGATTGAGCTATTTATCTTACTGGTAATAAGGTAGTAATAAATTACTGACCTTCCCTGTTTATAGTTTAAAATATACATAACTATAAATAGTATCCTTAATATTATATATATATATGGAAATATATATGTGTATATTTATATATCTATATCCAAAATTAAGATAAATCAAAGTGAATTTAATCTAAATCAATTTCTAGTTGTTGTGTATATTTATATATATATATATATCATCATCATCATCGTTTAACGTCTATCTTCCACGCTAGCATGGGTTTAGACCGGAATTGTCCCACGTGAGGCAAGATTGGTTGTCTTGCTCATATAGGACTGTCTGGCGGGTTTTTTACAGCTGGATGCCCTTCCTAACACCAACCACGTTTACAGTGTGGACTGGGAGGTTTTTACAGTGATGATGATATATATCATCATCATCATTTTACGCAAGCTCTTCCCTGCTTTCAAGGGTGGGGTGGGTCTTATTCAGCACAGCATCTCTCCACTTGTCACAGTCCTTCATCATCTCCACCATGAGCTTCAGCAATCTGAGGTCTGTTCTCACCACTTCCTTCCATGTTTTTCGTGGTCTACCTCTACCACGCCTTCCTTCAACTGGCATTTCCTGACACTTCTTCACCAATCGGTCATCCTCCATGCGCATCACATGTCCATATGACCTCAGTCTCCTCTCTCGCATACTACATTCTATCCCTCTCAGACACAGTTTCTCTCTCAACACATTCATGTTGGGTCATTCACGCATATTGACACTGCACATCCAATGGAGCATGCTTGCCTCTTTTCTCTCCAGCCGTCGCATATCCTCTGCAGTTGCTGCCCATGTCTCACTACCATGCAGCATCGCGCTCCTCACACAGGCATCATATAACCGGCCTTTCGTACGCAGGGAGAAACCCTTCTTTGTCAGCAGAGGAAGCAGCTCCCTAAACTTCTTCCAACCTGTCCTTATTCTAGATACTATGGCCTCGGAACACCCCCCTCCCATGCTAATCTGATCTCCTAGCTACCGGAAGCTATCCACCATTTCTATAGCACCCACCTGCATTTGAAAAATGTGTCTATCAATGCGACTTCTACTGTCTAATTTCCCTGTACATCTATTGCATACGTATTTCTCCCTACCTGTTAGTTTGCCTGCTATCCCACTACATCTCTTGTGTACCCAGGATCTGCAATTTATGCCAGTTCCTTTTCTGTATATCGAACATGGCCATTTCCCTGACGGAATCAGAGTTTTGTCCTCTTTTCTACTCATCAACATTTTTGTCTTAGCTAGGTTCACTCTCAGTCCTCTTGCTTCCAATTGCTGTTTCCATAGCCAGAATTTATTTTCTAGCTCCTCTACTGATTCTGCTATAAGAACCAGATCGTCAGCATAGAGAAGTTCCCATGGACAACCAGTCTTAAACGCCTCTGTTATGGCTTGGGGGACTATAATGAGCAAGAGCGGGCTGAGGAACGAACCTTGATGTACTCCTACTTGTATCTGGAATTCCTCACTAAACTCCATTCCTACCCTGACTTTACTGACAGTACCTCTGTACAAAGTTTGCACTGTCCTCACAAGCCATTCCTCAACACCTAGTTTCCTTAGGGACCACCAGATGACAGATCGGGGTACCCTATCAAAGGCCTTCTCTAGGTCAACAAAGGCTAAGTATAGTGGCTTATTTTTCTCTAAGAACCTCTCTTGTAATTGTCTCACCAAGAAGAGAGCATCTGTTGTACTCTTCCCAGGCACAAAACCAAACTGCATCTCATCTAATTTGACCCTTTCTCTAATTAGTTGTGCTAATATCCTTTCTGCCACTTTCATAACCTGATCCATCAGTTTTATGCCCCTATAATTGCTCCTCTCCAGAGCATTCCCTTTATCTTTGTAGTAATTTATGAGAATACTGCTGCACGAGTCTTTGGGTATGACACCACCATATATAGCCTGATTGATGATGCGTGCAGCCAGTTTAGTGCCTACATCCCCTGATGCCTTCAGCATCTCAGCAACTATTCCCGATGGTCCGGCAGCCTTACCATTTTTCATTTCCCTAATCGCCCCTTGGACCCTATATTCGTCAATCTCAATAGCTGGTCCCTCTGTCGGATCTACCAAGGGTAATTTCTCTCTCTCCCATTTGTTCTCCACATTCATCAGTCTCTCATAATTACATTTCCTGGCCTCCTTTTTCTGATCATTCGTGACACTAAGTACACCGACATCACTTCAGACACATTTATCTCCAACAACATCCTGATTTGTATTGACACACTGCCTTGCACGTCTCTGATCTTCCCATCGCAGGACATTAGCAAACCTCCTATGTATATATATATATATATATATATATATATATATATATATATATATATGTATACGTGATGCGCATGAAAGGCGACAGCTGTATAAAAAAGTGCAGGGCGCTAAAAATAGATAGTAGCCATGGAGTAGGCAGACCCAGAAAAACCCGGGACGACTTGATAAATTCCAACCTCACACACTTACACCTCTCCAAGACAATGTCACTGGACCGAGATCTTTGGCGCTACACAGTAATACAGAAGACGCGCCTTACCTAAGTACAAAGCAAAACCTACAGTCAGTAGGCACCTCTAATAAAAATACACCCCTGTCCCACCACCCCCACCCCATCCACACCGCCCCTTTCAATGTAAAGTTATGTTGGTACCACAACATCCAGTCCGAAACAAATGAGGTCGTGTAGGTGTCACAACAAAAAAACACACAGTCCACGCTGTAATGTGGCCGTGTAGGTAACACGGTAAAAACCTCCCAGTCCACACTGTAAACGTGGTTGGTGTTAGGAAGGGCATCCAGCCGTAGAAAACCCGCCAGACAGTCCTATACGAGCAGGACAACCAATCTTGCCTCAAGTGGGAAAACTCCCGTCCAAACCCATGAAAGTGTGGAAGATGGATGTTGTACTTAAGTAAGGCGGGTCTTCTCTATTACTGTGTAGCGCCAAAGATCTCGGTCCAGTGACATTGTCTTGGAGAGGTGTAAGTGTGTGAGGTTGGAATTTATCAAGTCGTCCCAGGTTTTTCTGGGTCTGCCTACTCCGTGGCTACTATCTATTTTTATTGCGCTGCACTTTTTTATACAGCTGTCATCTTTCATGCGCATCACGTGGCCATACCAACGTAGTCTTCTCTTGAGTAAACAACATCTGATCCCTCTTATTTCTAATTTTTCCCTTAGTTCGTTTATGCTTTGCCGTTCACGTATATTACTATTACACATCCAGCGGAGCATGCAAGCTTCGTTCATCTCCAGTCTGTGTATATCCTCTGCACACAATGCCCAGGTCTCACTGCCATGTAACATTGCTGTTCATATGCAGGCATCATACAGCCTGCTTTTCATTTTTAGAGAGAACTCTTTAGCGGCTAATAGTGGTATAAGCTCTCTGAACTTTTTCCATCCAGTTTTGACTCTAGCTACAGTACTTTCAGAGCACCCTCCACCACAGCTGATTTTGTCACCCAAGTAACGGAAGGTGTCCACTATTTCTATAGAACCATCTGTGCAATGGAATGAGCTAGTATTTTGTGGGCACTTGCTGCTACTAATTGCACCAGAGCACCGGCCACATATAAAATCTATGTTCTTAGTTAGCTTACCTGTGATCCCACTACATCTTTTATGCATTTGGGACATAAAATGGAGTTTCTACCTACTCCTTTCCTACACACTGAGCATGGTAATTTCTCGGATGGAACCGGTGCCCTATTTTCCTACAAACTAGAACTTTAGTCTTAGACAAGTTAATTTTAAGGCCTTTTGATTCTAGGCCATGCTTCCATGTTTGGAATTTCTTCTCTAGTTCAGCCATTGATTCAGCTATGAGCGTTAGATCATCTGCGTATAGGAGTTCCCATGGGCAGCCGGTCTTGAACTCCACTGTTATAGCCTGAAGGGCAATAATAAATAGTAGGGGGCTATTTTCTTTATACATGGCTTGTATAGCTCTCACAAGCCATTCATCAACACCTAGTTTTCTAAGAGCCCACCAGATAATGGAACGGGGGACTCTGTCAAAGGCTTTCTCCAAGTCGACAAAAGCTAAGTATAGGGGTTTACTTTTAGCTAGGTACTTCTCCTGTAGTTGTCATACAATGAAAAGAGCTTCTATGGTACTTTTACCTGACACAAACCCGAACTGCATTTCATCTAGATCAATTCGCTCTCTAATTAGTTGCGCTATTACTTTTTCTGTGACCTTCATGACCTGGTCGATTAATTTAATGCCTCTATAGTTACCCCTATCTAGGGCATCTCCTTTACCCTTGTAGCAGTTAATGATGATGCTGCTACGCCAGTCCTTCGGAACAACCACATTCTGTATGACTTGGTTTACTATCCGGGTGACCATGGTGTGTCCCACCATTCCAGAAGCTTTCAGCCTTTCAGCAACTATTTCTGAAGGCCCAGCCGCCTTACCCGTCTTCATATCTTTGATTGCTCTACTTATTATACTACCTTCGACTAACACTGCTGGTCCCTCTATTGGATCGATGTGGGGGAGACTGTCTTTCTCCCATTTATTCTCCTCATTTAGTAGCCTTTCGTAGTGACACTTCCAAGCTACCTTCTTATCACCGTCAGTGATGGCAAGTACACCATCATCATTAAGGGCACACTTCTCCCCGACAATATCACGGTTTTCCTTGACACATTGCCTAGCAATCCTGAACACTTCACGTTTTTGGTCCTCGCGTTGTAGAACATGCTTGAACTTTCTTTCCTCTGCTTCCCTTCTTGCGAAGTACACTTGTCTCCTAGCTTCCCTCCTGGCCACTTGATAGTCTTCTCTACTTCCCCCATCCCGCCATACTTTCCAAGCCTGCTTTTTGGCCTTAATTGACTCCTCCACCTTACTGTTCCACCACCATGTTACTCTGCTCCTGCCTATAGGCCTGCTCCAGCCACAGACTTCGTCTGCCGCCATCAGCAGGTTTGCTTTCAGGAATTCCCACTGCTCCTCTATATTGTACGACTCTAAATGCTCTTCCTTACTTTCGAAAGCATCAAGTAATATGCTTTTAAATTTATTACTGGCTGTGGGGTCCTTTAGCTTCTATATTTTTCTCCTGAGGATAGTCCTCTTCTGTTGTCGACTATGTCTCGTCCTGACTATGCAGTCGCTAATTATCAGTCTATGTTGGGAGGTGCATTCTTCATGGGGGAGGGATTTAGTGTTTACAACAGACACTCTGTCACGTCTTCTGGTAAGGATATAATCTACCTGGCTGGTATGTTCCCCTGATCTGTAGGTGATCAAGTGATTGTCTCGTTTTTTAAGTTAGTGTTACAGATAGTTAGGTTATTTGCGTCACAGATATATATATATACATATATATATATATATATATATATGTATATATATATATATATATATATATATATATAATAGAATAATCGAGTATCGGAAAATCAGCTCACGAATTAACGATAAACAAATCCTACATGAGTGGCAGGGGGCTCAATAATTCAGATAAATCAGAGCTATAACTATCGTTAAAATACCAACACACAAAGATTATGCCTAAAATCACCCGTGCAGCCGAAAAAGAACGACCAGGAAGATTCGGGTCACTCAAATAAAATATCAATAAATCAATAATTTAAATGAATGTAAAAAACTTACCCGGACCCGCTAGAAAGGTGTTAAATCTAGCTTCTTGGGTTTCTGCAATTCCTTAATCCGTTCTCTATCAGCCCACATAAAAATATATAAGACTTCTAGGGAACGAATGGACCGGAAAAACTTTATCAACGGGTTGTGTCCAACGAATAAAGAAGTTACCTTTAGCCAGACACGCACATGGTGCCCAGCAAGGGAGATAACCTCTATATTAGCGAAAAATTATCGGTAATGTGGAAATCACATATCGAATCAGAGTGCTCGATAGACATGTTAAAATAAATAAAAGCTATTCATCATTCAATAGAAT